>JAXIVJ010002103.1:7500-105000 GCA_036785665.1 Chirona hameri
GACACAGACACAGACACAGACACAGACACAGACACAGACACAGACACAGACACAGACACAGACACAGACACAGACACAGACACAGACACAGACACAGACACAGACACAGACACAGACACAGACACAGACACAGACACAGACACAGACACAGACACAGACACAGACACAGACACAGACACAGACACAGACACAGACACAGACACAGACACAGACACAGACACAGACACAGACACAGACACAGACACAGACACAGACACAGACACAGACACAGACACAGACACAGACACAGACACAGACACAGACACAGACACAGACACAGACACAGACACAGACACAGACACAGACACAGACACAGACACAGACACAGACACAGACACAGACACAGACACAGACACAGACACAGACACAGACACAGACACAGACACAGACACAGACACAGACACAGACACAGACACAGACACAGACACAGACACAGACACAGACACAGACACAGACACAGACACAGACACAGACACAGACACAGACACAGACACAGACACAGACACAGACACAGACACAGACACAGACACAGACACAGACACAGACACAGACACAGACACAGACACAGACACAGACACAGACACAGACACAGACACAGACACAGACACAGACACAGACACAGACACAGACACAGACACAGACACAGACACAGACACAGACACAGACACAGACACAGACACAGACACAGACACAGACACAGACACAGACACAGACACAGACACAGACACAGACACAGACACAGACACAGACACAGACACAGACACAGACACAGACACACACACACACACACACACACACACACACACACACACACACACACACACACACACACACACACACACACACACACACACACACACACACACACACACACACACACACACACACACACACACACACACACACACACACACACACACACACACACACACACACACACACACACACACACACACACACACACACACACATCGTACGGCGAGCAGCACTACTCAGCGGGCTAACAAGAACCGGCGCCGCATCGTGTGTAGAACATAAACGTGAATAGGCAATCTCGCCCGCACGACGGAACGCTCGCGTCGCTCGTCGGAGCTGGGCCATGATATCTGGCGCCTGGCACATTCTTCCGCCCGCGACACACGCACACCACACACGCGCAAACGCACATATGCGCACTCGGTGGCTGGCGGTACGTCCGGTGCTGCTCGCGCTGTTCCACGTCCTGCTCCGGTCTGATCCGCCGCAGATGGAGCCCGCTGGACTGTGAGTATACATAGGGAGTGTATTATCGGCGGCTGTTCTAACACTGCAGGCGTGTCCACCGGCAAGTCGTGTTCAACCACGGATGTAGGCGCAGGTATACACTTCCGCGTTGTGGCTCTCGCTCTAAGTTTGAACTTGGACGGTAATGTCAACGCAATTTGATGAGGTGTTCTGGCAAATTCCGAATTAGTCACTCTGACTGTGCAGTTCTTTTAAGTTGCAAAACTCGGTATCTAAGCTTGCTATCCTTGATGTTTTTAACCATGGAAGACTTAGTTAGGAAGACCTCACACTAGGTACACGCGAGTTCGGTGGTAAAATAAGCCAACTTGGATAAATCCTTATGAAGAGACTTACGAGGCAAATCTCGAAATGATTGGTCATATGAGGGAAACCTTATAACTTCTAAACTAACTAATTTAGAAAAACGAATGAAAGCCTAGATTATGCGGAATAGGGTGCAGATTAGGCACCAATTCGAATTTAACCCTCTGGGTCACCATTTGACCTCAGGTCACAAAAATAACTTTTCCTTATTTTATTATCCTCTCAGAACCCAGAAAAGCACTCGGAGATACACCTTAGCACCAAATCATCTGCATTCGCTCAGAGATTGTGCACAACGCAGCGTTTTACCTCACCCTGTCGCCGTCTGAGCTCAGGTCCCACGAAAAAACACCGTGAAAATACGCATTTGTAAAAGAAACTGCGCTACCGCATGACTTCGCCGATTGACTTGAAGAAACGACATTGACTTTGAAAAGTCAACTATTCGCTTTAATTTACAGATGATGCGTACATACGTGGTGTGTTCCAAGAGATCTGACCGATAAGGCTATATATCGTTGGACCTCAGATTACGACGGAATCTAGGCATCATTACGACACAGGGACAAAGACAGGAAGGATATCTAATCGAGACAATCGAGATATCTAATCGAGACGGAATTTAGGCATCATTACGACACAGGGACAAAGACAGGAAGGATACCAAATCGAGACAATCGAGATATCTAATCGAGACGGAATCTAGGCATCATTACGACACAGGGACAAAGACAGGAAGGATACCAAATCGAGACAATCGAGATATCTAATCGAGACGGAATTTAGGCATCATTACGACACAGGGACAAAGACAGGAAGGATATCTAATCGAGACAATCGAGATATCTAATCGAGACGGAATTTAGGCATCATTACGACACAGGGACAAAGACAGGAAGGATATCTAATCGAGACAATCGAGATATCTAATCGAGACGGAATTTAGGCATCATTACGACACAGGGACAAAGACAGGAAGGATATCTAATCGAGACAATCGAGATATCTAATCGAGACGGAATTTAGGCATCATAACGACACAGGGACAAAGACAGGAAGGATATCTAATCGAGACAATCGAGATATCTAATCGAGACGGAATTTAGGCATCATTACGACACAGGGACAAAGACAGGAAGGATATCTAATCGAGACAATCGAGATATCTAATCGAGACGGAATTTAGGCATCATTACGACACAGGGACAAAGACAGGAAGGATACCAAATCGAGACAATCGAGATATCTAATCGAGACGGAATTTAGGCATCATTACGACACAGGGACAAAGACAGGAAGGATACCAAATCGAGACAATCGAGATATCTAATCGAGACGGAATCTAGGCATCATTACGACACAGGGACAAAGACAGGAAGGATATCTAATCGAGACAATCGAGATATCTAATCGAGACGGAATCTAGGCATCATTACGACACAGGGACAAAGACAGGAAGGATATCTAATCGAGACAATCGAGATATCTAATCGAGACGGAATCTAGGCATCATTACGACACAGGGACAAAGACAGGAAGGATATCTAATCGAGACAATCGAGATATCTAATCGAGACGGAATTTAGGCATCATTACGACACAGGGACAAAGACAGGAAGGATATCTAATCGAGACAATCGAGATATCTAATCGAGACGGAATTTAGGCATCATTACGACACAGGGACAAAGACAGGAAGGATACCAAATCGAGACAATCGAGATATCTAATCGAGACGGAATTTAGGCATCATTACGACACAGGGACAAAGACAGGAAGGATATCTAATCGAGACAATCGAGATATCTAATCGAGACGGAATCTAGGCATCATTACGACACAGGGACAAAGACAGGAAGGATACCAAATCGAGACAATCGAGATATCTAATCGAGACGGAATCTAGGCATCATTACGACACAGGGACAAAGACAGGAAGGATATCTAATCGAGACAATCGAGATATCTAATCGAGACGGAATCTAGGCATCATTACGACACAGGGACAAAGACAGGAAGGATATCTAATCGAGACAATACGCTGATTAGTGATTTTGTATGCATAAAACTATCACTAAAACTGTATCTGTCCCCAACTCTACTGAGATCGCCAGCTAATACATTTTCGCTCGAGGGTGAAATATATAAACTGCAACTGGTGTTCAAGGTCATCAGAATCGGCTGATAACTGTGCATCGGTGTTAATTGGTAAACGATAGGCAGACGCAATAATAAGAGTGAGGCTCTTTCCTCTTGCTAATTTGTATTCCACATTATCTCTAGGTTAGAATTGTACACGTGTGTAGTGGGCGTTGTAATAATCACACATTCGAGAGAATCGCGCGCCAATATCGCAACACCACCGGGTCCTTTGGGCAAGCGGCAAAGGGAGAGTTCATAACCAGTGTTAGCTTTCTATGAGTGACTGCAGTCTCCCTGTTTTCCAAAGTAAGGGCAGTGTTATGCTCTTATTTACAGATGCAGTCTCCCATGTTATTCCCTGTAATTACAGACGCCCTCAGGGGTAGGATACTGTGCCATATGTCAGTGTCATGCGGCACAGTGCAGCCCACCAGGCGTGCGGACACCCGATTTATAAGGGAGAGACTGCATCTGCGGGTAAGAGCATAACATGCAGTGTCTCGGGAAAATGGAAGACTGCAGTTGTGCATGGCAAGCTAACACTGACCATTAATTTCCTTAGCTCGAAAGACTGAGACCGACTGGCTGCCATCGCCAGATGCAACTTGTAAAATTTGAATAAACGAATTCGACTTACTCCAGTTTAGACAGCAGCCTTTCGGGTCCGTTAACCCTATTTGTAACAGGCTCCTGGCTACCCCTATTTGTAACAGGGGGGATTCCGCCCCCGGAGATTTCGAGATCTACCCGTCCGATTTTCACAAATGAAACGGCGTTTGGTTCCCCTCAACACGATCTACGTTTCTAAATAATAAATAAAAAAATATTGATAGAGGGCAACAGGGGGGTAAAAACTACAAATGTTAGTGGTATTTGTGATCCAACACAGCTGTCGCCTGTCATGTTTATCAACCGATTTTAACACAACCAATGGGAATCGATATAGATTGAATTGGAAATTGAAATATGGCGGTGACTTGTAAAAAATGCAAAAATCATAGGCGTGTGCAAGTCACTCAATATGAGGGTGAAGTAAATGCGTAATAAAACCATTTTGTATGTTTTTTTTTATAAATGAAATGGTATGTTATTGTGACATTAGACAAAACAGTTATAAATCATATTTTTGTCATAGGTGGTACCAGGTTAGTAAAAAGGGAGGTCAAATGGGAAAAAATATTAACCGCAGGCAAGTTGCTACCCAGCACTATAAATATGTTACTGATCGTAGATAGTTCCTTTTTGTATGTTGTACTTCATC
This sequence comes from Chirona hameri, assembly GCA_036785665.1. Lineage (NCBI taxonomy): Eukaryota > Metazoa > Arthropoda > Thecostraca > Balanomorpha > Balanidae > Chirona > Chirona hameri. The sequence continues at coordinate 12,533 of JAXIVJ010002103.1, forward strand.
ATAGGCGTATCCAGGATCCAAACTGGGGAGGCGCAAGACCTTTTGATAAGTAGATTATCCGCTATTATGATACTAACTAGTCAACAGTGACTATTTCACTTACAGCTTCAATTCACATTGCTTTGCGAAATTTTTACCCTACCTGGACTGGCCTATTATCTTATAATAATTCGTAGAGTACCCTGTGGTGTGTGTTTCATCCGAAAACTGCAGTATGTTATGTCATTGTAGGCGCATGCCTCTTAGTTTCCTTGCAATAATATGACTTCCTTTCTTCCATTCCTGAGCGCGCCTCTGCAAAAAAATGACTTTATTCTCTTTTCTGGCCTCATATGTGCATATATCATTATAAGCTAACCGTCTATTGCACCGTGATCACTGGCTATCGTCATCACCATGCCAGTCACCCCCCTTTGCATGTGCCTTAACACGCCCCTGAAACTCTATGTAATAAATTATGCAAATAATGAAATCAGAAGTTATGGTTTACATCTTGATAGCTATAAATTCTTCTTACATCGCTCTATTGGCTTCCCACCAAGCATTGAATACTTCCTGGAACCCCCCCCCCCTTTCAAGCCCCTAAAACCACCTCTGCCATGCAATTTTTATGATATTTCATTAACATCAACCAATTTGCACTTGATGCAATCACTGTAAACCGATGTAACTCCTTCATACTTGAGGCAGTGAGGAAGAAACCGTGAAGATCGAATTTCCGTATTATCGCCAAATGTCGCCGCCGATCCCACCCAAAACCGTGCCCTGGAACCGCCTCTGTTCAGGTTAAGAACTCGAAATTTTGACTCCATATGTGAAAATCTGTTTTGGGAAAAGTCCCAAAATGGCATGGGCCTGCTCCTAGCCGTTCTGGAGATATCTGCGAAAAACATGAGGGGGGAATCCGCCCCCCCCCCCACCCTGTTACAAATAGGGTTAACGGTCGGAGCTCGCCGCCGCCTCACACTTCGGCTGATATGCCATTCTGGTGCATAAACAAGGTATGTTCTTCACTTTATAGCATACCTACTCTATATAACCGGGTATGTTTGACTGTGTATGTTATTATATAACTAGGTACTTCATAGCCAGAACATAGGTTAGGTATGTTCTGGTACCCAGAATACAAACAGCTTACGCACCAAGCTTGCATCTCAGCTGAAGTACGCGGCAGATGCGAGTCCGATCGTTATCAAAACCCGGAGGGTTGCCGACAAGACGGGGATAATTTGAGTCTATTGATTCAATTATAACAGGTCAGGTCAGATAGTCTGGTTTCGGCAAATTGTTTTATGATTTTGACGTCGACGAACGCCACTGTGCCGTGCTACGTCGCTTAGGTGAATCTTTCTGTCACCTCATCTCATCTCATCTCATCTCATCTCATCTCATCTCATCTCATCTCATCTCATCTCATCTCATCTCATCTCATCTCATCTCATCTCATCTCATCTCATCTCATTTCATCTCATCTCATCTCATCTCATCTCATCTCATCTCATCTATTTGTCACCATAGTCGGTCGATCTCAATATACAGGTGCATGACCTACATTGGTGTAAAGGTGCTATAATGTACTTGCATCACAACCCTCTCGAGCCTACATACACATGTCAGTGGGGTGCCGCCTGCTGGCCCCAACAGCAGCGGCAGGAGTGATGGCTAACCAGGGCCGTGGGAAATACTTTGAAGTTGGGGGGGACGAACTTTTTCGCAATACTACGGCAGAAGTTAAGACTGAAGAGAAGCAACGTGTACCGCTCTTTTCCATACCAAATGCTGCTTATTGACAATAGTATGTCATATATTTAGGGAAATGGATATAAATATCATATAAGGAAATTGGTCGCCTAACAAGCAAAAAAAAAACACTAGAGAATAGCTGGTAAACATGAAGAAGGAGCGATACTAGTATCACTCCTTCTTCATGTTTACTAGGGTCACAAAAAGTCGGAGAAGCGGAACTGGAGCTTTCACCGTGCTTGAATCCAGAACCGGCGGGCTTGATTGACTCCCGAACTTGAGGTGGCTGGTTAGGTGATGTGCCGGGCTCGCACCAAGTTGACCATGGCAAAATCATGCATTTAGCATACATTTGGTACGAGTGTCATACTTGGCTTCAACCGAGTCATGCTATGCCGTGTTTTACGGTGTTATGATCAATGTTTTGGGTAAATTTGTATTAATTTATCGTTACACGGTCGCACTCAAGCAAATGCAAGCCAATAACATTGCCAAATACCAATGCATTTAGAACACATGTATTTTTTTCAGAGAAAATTGCTCATCTACTTATATATAAGTTAGTTAGTCAGTTAGTTATTTTGTTTGTTAGTTAACTGTTGCCGAATTAAGGTCTATTAACACGCGCACTGCTGGGGGTTTGCGATAACCACGAACTGCCGGGGGGTTGATTTTTGCCCCCTGAGATAAAAAAAAACACGCAACATAGCGACAAGCGGAAAACGGTGTTAGATAGTTCAAGACAAGTTATATCGAAAGTTATTGGGTCCTTTTTAGGTCAGGTCAATATATAAGGTTACCAGAGGTCACCAAAAGTCAAATTTCGGCTATATATGAGTGTGCTTGATAAAACCATCTATATCTCAATAAATAAAAGCTAGCGACGCGCGAGAAAAAAAGCGTGCTAAAGATAATTGAAATTTATGTCGGACAGGTTCAATCAGAATTGACTAAGATCAATAGTTAGGTCAGCAGAAGCCATTACATTTGAAACATTCTAAAAATTGCCGAATTGTTGTTTAAATAATTACTTTTGACAGAAACACGATAGAGTAAAACAGATTGTACCATTGTGTTTGTCTCGTCCATAAAAATCGAACGATATATTGGGTGACCTAGTTAGGTCATATCCAAAAAAATGGCCTGAACTGAGGTCAGGTTAAGGTCAAATTAAGGTCAACTCTTACATCAATTGATTTGCATCGACAAGCCGAATACAATGGTGAAAACCCCATTGCTCTACCTTGATTTGGTACATAGTTATTGGAGAGAAAAAAACATACGTGACATGGGGGTCACCTGAGTTGAACTCGCAGAGGTGAAGGAACATAAATGTGATATAGGGCTTTTCATTTGGCACAAGAGTGGTGGATCTGGTGAAATTCGGTCAAATTTAGCTATTTCCTATGGATTTATACGTGTTTTAATTTTTCCCCATTGGCTTATAATGGGGAGGTCACGAAATCGACATGACCTTAGGTCACAGATATACAAAATTATAGATAAATGAATTGAAGGTACTTATCACCTGATGAAATCCTGTGAGTTGCAAACTGTTTGGTCAATTACTTTGGCCGTGGCACGACCGCAAACTTTTTGGAGGTGGGGTCACTTGACTTGACCTGGTGACCTGACCTGAGATGACCCGAGTTAAAAAAAAATACACCGTGTGGGTAATTGATGCCCAAACAGTTGTGCAAAATTTCACGGCGCTGCGCACCGCCGTTAAAACTCCGGTGCCAATGCCCTGGTTATTATACAGAGAAGAGTGATGGTGTAAAAAGTTGGGGGTCATCGCCTCCCCCCCCCCCCCCTCCCCACTCCAAAGTTGTGGGGGGGAGTTGCCCTCCACTGCCCCCACGGTTCCCACGCCCCTGCGGCCAACTGTTGTCCGCCGTCATTAAATGCGTGGGCATTGAATTGGCATTGGCCGAGTAGTTATACGCAATGAATGCTACAGAAATGGTCGATTGCCATTTCCATCCATCGCCGCAACATAGTCATTTTCGTTAGTCGCGTACCCAGTTTGTGCCCATGAGTGAGCCAAGGCGAACAAGCGGGATTTTATCGAAACCTAGCTGTGGGGAATATGCACATGTCGGGTGATCACAGAACCACAGCGGCCGACCCGAGCTTAGCCGATTGGGCACGGCAGAAGTTATTTCTTCGGAAGTACCCAAAGGGCCCGTACCACATCTCGTCAATGATGAACGATTGCAAGACATCGATACATAACCAGGTGGTTGTAAATGGTCAGAGGTGCCATGGCCCATAATCAGGTCGCCAGTGAATCGTATCCACCCAATGGTTATAAAAAAGACCGGGTTTGGGCCCAAAAACAGCGAGGAGTTGCATATCACCGAGACGGTCAAGCGGCCTCCTGAAAGTCCTCGTCTGGAACATGACGAGCCACAGAGGCCTCTCTGACCTGCATATCATGCCCCGCGGTCAGACAGCCTCTACCGACTACCATGCCAAGGAAGCGCTGAAAATAGCCAGAACATCAGCAATGCTGCGAAGAAGAGGAATGATCTGCCAACCGATGCCAAATTCCTGCCGGACATGTCTAGTGCATTTTGTGAAACAAGACGGCGCTCTAGTCCATCTCACAGAGAAGACTAAGAATTGGTGTCGCAGTCACTTTCGGGCTTTTGCAGAGAAGGGGTCTACACAGGCAATGGCCCTGACCTGTCACCGATCAAAAATATGTGGACAGTCATCAAGGACGACCCAAACAAGATGACGCCCACTACCTCAGAAAAGGCCCTGGTACAAAACCTCCAAGCGGCATGGCGGATAATCAACGCACACACACTCGGCAACCTGATGAGCGAGGTGCCGGAGCGCACGTGGGAGTGTTCCCGAGACTGTGGTGGATACGTGGGAAAAGATCATTAACCACTCTTGTCTTGCTTGTTTTTTTATTTAACGAGAAACGACCGTTCATCAATTTTTGGACACTGCAACTGAGAAGTGTCTACACCTTTTTCCGCTCAAATTCGGCGCTTCTTCACCCAATTGAGAAATAGCGAATCATTTGTAGATCTTACGAAACCAAATACAGCAGAGCAGCATTCAATTTCGGAGGCTCGTCAGCGGTCGGCATTACCGCAATCAATTTCGGAGTTATAGCAGCATTTGCGGCATTACCGCAAGCTATTTCGACGTCACCGTGAGACGTTTGAAATAGCGCACGCTAATTGGAAATACAAACAACCAAATTCGGCACTATTCAAGCAAATTCGGCGGCTAACCATAGGTACCCAGAAGTTTTGTTTTGCAAGATGAGCTTATATAAGATAAAATGGCTGTGTCTCATTTTTTTCCGTTTTTGTCGGTAATAATTTTAACGCCGAAACGTCTTTTTCATTATCTGTATTACATCCGTGGGAACAAAGGCTGATCAGCAAGGTTGCGGTCTTCTCGACGATAAATAAATGACGCATCAGATAAAATATAAAAAAAAAAAAAAAATCAGGCTCCCAGTTTCTAGGTTATAGGCTCGAGGAGTCGGTTATGAGCTGATTTTGCTTATCCGCTCGGCCGCACGGCCACAAGGCTTCTCCATCAAACAATTTATATCACCTCATTTGTCAAGGGAGGCATGCTATTGATCCATTATTACCAATCTTGGCATTACATTTGGGAAACGGCAACCACGCAATTAGTTCTAATTAAAAATGAGAAATGGTGTTTGTGTTGTTTAGTACGCAGCTTAGTACAACTCTGCAGTTATACAGTTAATACAACTCCGCAATCAATTTCATATTTTGGTTTCATTTAGGTCGTCTTACCCTTCAACCATAAGATGACACTCCGTCAATCAAACGCCGCCTCGGTAGTCGCTTTTGATGCCACTCCGTCAATCAAACGCCGTCTCGGTAGTCGCTTTTGATGACATTCCGTCAATCAAACGCCGCCTCGGTAGTCGCTTTTGATGACACTCCGTCAATCAAACGCCGCCTCGGTAGTCGCTTTTGATGCGACTCCGTCAATCAAACGCCGCCTCGGTAGTCGCTTTTGATGCCACTCCGTCAATCAAATGCCGTCTTGGTAGTCGCTTTTGATGACACTCCGTCAATCAAACGCCGCCTCGGTAGTCGCTTTTGATGCCACTCCGTCAATCAAACGCCGCCTCGGTAGTCGCTTTTGATGCGACTCCGTCAATCAAACGCCGCCTCGGTAGTCGCTTTTGATGCCACTCCGTCAATCAAACGCCGCCTCGGTAGGCGCTTTTGATGACACTCCGTCAATCAAACGCCGTCTCGGTAGTCGCTTTTGAAGGGAGGGCGGCACGAGACAATGTAAGCATGTAAAGCAGTGCTGACATGTAAAGCAGTGCTGACACACCACGCGACTGCGAAACTTTGACCCCACGCAAGTCCGAGAGACGCCATTCATCGGCGGATGATCAGACAGGGTCAGAAGTACGATAGTTGTATCCAGTTATCTTGGTTTCTGATCGGTTATTGCCTAACTGTTATCGCCGTTTGTTATGTGCACTGGTTGGACAGATATTGTTTCATATCAAACCACGGTGACCATACAGACGCTGACACCAGCGCGGCGGTCGCGCTTTGGAGACACGGGCGGATGCGACTTATAAGGAGGGTCAGGAGAGGCCGTGTCATTCATCGCCGCCATCTGTGATCAGCACACAGACGGCATGCTCTACTGGGATATTGTGCAGGCAGCATGGCCGGGTGAATCGTGAATTCATAAGTCAGTGATCACAAAGAGGAATGGAGATAATGCAATGCATGCCAGTTACAAAGTGGATGGTAATATCATAAAAGCTAAGTGACAGAGTCATCACATCCCTGGAAGCTCATTCTGTAAAAAACCTGGGTACTTATGGTTAGCCGCTGAATTTGCTTGAATAGTGACGAATTTGGTTGTTTCTATTTCAAATTAGCGTGTGCTATTTCTAAAGTCGCACGGTGACGCCGAAATAGTTTGCGGTAATGCCGCAAATATGTGCCTGCTGCTATAACGCCGAAATTGATTGCGGTAATGCCGACCGGTGACCAGCCGCCGAAATGCAATGCTGTTCTGCTACATTTTGTTGCGTAAGATCTACAAATGTTTCGCTATTTCTAAAATGGGTGAAAAGGCGCCGAAGTTGAGCGGAAAAGTTGTATATCTCTGCTTTTGTAGCGCCCGATTTGGACAGTATTCGTGCATCGCGGCGAGGATGGCCGGGGGTGGATACAAGGGGTATCGGGGCGACTGAAACGATTGAAATCGGTCGGAAAAATAGCACATTTGGTGTTTACAGATAATCTCAGTAACTAATACAAAGGAAAGTCTTTTCCACATTGCTTCTTAATATAAAAGGAAGTGAAATCGTATTTGTTTTTTAGTGGGCGCAAAATTACCTGAGGAGTTGATGTGCCCTAAAACCCCAATAAACGAACAAAATTTTAATTTTTAGTTTTGTTAGACTTTCCGGAAATTGTCCCTAGGCCAACTTTTTGACCGCTCTCAATCCAACGGTGAGTTCTAGATCTGACACACTCGCAGCGGCAGCCAGCCATTCAAAATTGAAAGGAGATTCATGATTCATTTTAGCTTACCATGGGCGACTCTCGAGGCTTCCGAAGTACTGCAGTGTTATGGTTCTGTCATCAGGTGCAGTCTCTCCCGTGTTAATTGGATGCCCCCTATTGTCTCAGACGCCTGCAGGGGTATGTTGTACCGCAGGGCAGTTTCCCCTGTGTCTAGCGGCACAGTGCACCCCTTCAGGTGTCTGTGAAAAAACAATTAACACGAGGAGACTGCATTGCCTCGTAAGAGCATAACACTAAAGCATTAAACCTGGAGACTGCAGTTCTCATATGAAGATAGCACTGATCATGAATTTTCCATCGTATTTGAATGGACGGTGGCCAGTGGCCATTGAGAATATGTCAACACGTCACGCCATGTGTCGTCCGCTCTCGGCGGCGGCCGGCCACACTCGACTCGTCGATGCAGGAATGCCGGCGGTACATGCTTGTGGTCCCTCCTTAGTAATTAGTAAATCCCTATAATATACCTACCAATCGATAGAGAATATCACGTTTAGTAACTATGGATGTCTTCCCCAACACATTTTGCACTATAACTAATTATAACTTCAATAATTAATGTCTCGCCGCTTCCGTTGCCCGCAAAACTTTGTTTACATGCCAGCTGACGACGACCGACCTTGATACGACAAGTATAGACGGCGTTCACAGCGGCCCGGCTATGACGTCACATAACTTATTTACGTTGTATGGCTAGGTTAGGTTAGGTTGAGTTAGGTTAGGTTAGTTAGTAATTACACATGTTTGCGATTACAAACGCAAGAAAATATTGCAAACCTCACAAAAAGACATTTCACAAACATTCACCACCTCTGAATTACCGATTGTAAAGAAAATTGTAAACACAAATGTTAGTACAGCAGAAACCTTGAAATCAAAAACGTTTGTATTAATTAAGTAAGTTTTTGTTCGACCTTCTCCTTGAAATGACGATCTAAATATAAAAAATAAACAATTATTTACATGTGCATTCGGGTACAACCCTTCATCAGATGTATTGATTAAAACATGTCACTTAATTACAGGATCAAAACATTTCGATAGCTCGTGAAGTTCGATTATCTTATCCTCGTATACAGTCAAACTATAACGCCACTCGTCGATCCAAACAAGGAACAAGACATATAAGCAATAAGCATATCGCCAACTACTAATCGTTTCGTTCTAATCGTGGCTACCTGTTCAAATCAATCGCGATCACCATCAGTCAAAAAGGTCGGCCATCACAAAACTAATCAATGTCGCACAATATGACAAATACGCATGCTCATAACACACATCTATCCTGACATAAGACGCCACGATGAAATTTGTTTGTTCAAAACTGGCTTCTTGTCCCTGATCATGATAGATTCGGCGATTTCCCTATCTGGATGGTCTCTAGTTTTCATCAAAATTATAATTTCTAGAGGTGGATCAGAACTTTTTCCGCTTTGGTGTTGCCGCTATGATTTGATTTAAAATTATCACCAACAGGAGTGAGTTCAGTTTCATTTTGAGCGCACCGCAAGTGTTCATTGTAGCGGAGACGTAGGGGCCTCTTACTCTCTCCTACATATGTGGCCCCACAAAACCTACACCTAAGCTCATACATCACATTCTTGTCCGTGCATCTACCATTTTTTTACATTTTACAAGTGTAGCAAGTTTTCTTGCCTGAAGGGCATTGGGGGTCAGATAGAGATGAGTGAACCAACTCACGTTTTAAGGTTTTCGGCGAGTACCAGGAAAGTTCATGTTAAGGCCACTTTGTCTAACAACCTGTTTTACTTTACATAACACTGTCTCGTCTACATAGGGTAAGTTGAGGACACCATCAGTGCGACTGTTGCGGTGATCTCTGCCTTGATCACATGTCTTACGTTTAGCTTTGCGCCACCTCTCCCACCTGCCTTCACGACTCTCTGTTTATCTCAACACCTGTCGCTGAACACGGTTCAGCACATGAGCGGGATAACCGTTCTTCAGAAATAGATCCCTGATCTTACCAAAGCTTTTTTCCTTCGCCTCTGCATCTGAAGATAGCCCTGCTGCCCTCAGCAATTGGGAACGAACCGTATTTAGCTTCGTTTGCTTGGGGTGGGCTGATCGGTAATGTAGAATAATGCCTGCATTGTTCGGTTTTATGAACAGTTTTGACTGCAGTCGGTATGTTCCTTCTTCACTGGATAAGCTGATCAGGGTATCTAACATGGATACAGAGCCCTTACCCTCCCCAGACATCTCGCACGTGAACTGAATCCTGCCGTCAATCCCGTTTAGGTAAGTTACAAATTCCACAAGAGTATCCTTACCATGTAGCCAAACACCAGCGTAGTCGTCTATGTATCTAGACAAAAAATCAGGCTTCAGTCTCGCTTTTTCTAAAGCTTCCCGCTCAAAACGATCCAGATATAAAATGGCCACGGTAGGGGCGACAGGATTTCCCATAGCGACACCATTTGTTTGCATGTAGAATTGCTGTCCAAACCTAAACACGCTGTTTTTCAAACAATGCAGTAGAAGACTACATATGCCATCTATACTAAGCTCACCTAAATCTACCTGACTCTCGTGAGCTGTAAGAGCTTCACGTACTGCTTCCACTGCATCATCTACTGGAATACTTCCATACAAATTTACAACATCTATGCTAAAGAAAATGGCATGAGCTGGCACATGATGCTCACCCCAAAATAAGCGCAGTCTGCGAAGAAAATCATCGGTATCCACGAGATGTAGAGGCACACACTGGAGTAGCTGCTGTAAAATCTTGTCCAGCATCCACGATGTCTTCTCCGTTGGCCCCACACACGTTGCTATTACGGGCCGAAGTGGGACTTGGGTCTCCGCTACAATGAGCACTTCTCCGCTACAATGAGCACTTGCGGTGCGCTCAAAATGAAACTGAACTCACTCCTGCTGGTGATCATTTTAAATCAAATCATAGCGGCATCACCAAAGCGGGGAAAAAAATCTGATCCACCTCTAGAAATTATAATTTTGATGAAAACTAGAGGCCATCCAGAAAGGAAAATCGCCGAATCTATCATGATCAGGGACAACCCGGACAAGAAGCCAGTTTTGAACGAACAAATTTCATCGTGGCGTCTTATGTCAGGATAGATGTGTGTTATGAGCATGCGTATTTGTCATATTGTGCGACATTGATTAGTTTTGTGATGGCCGACCTTTTCGACTGATGGTGATCGCGATTGATTTGAACAGGTAGCCACGATTAGAACGAAACGATTAGTAGTTGGCGATATGCTTATTGCTTATATGTCTTGTTACTTGTATGGACCGACGAGTGGCGTTATAGTTTGACTGTATACGAGGATAAGATAATCGAACTTCACGAGCTATCGAAATGTTTTGATCCTGTAATTGAATGTTATGTTTTAATCAATACATCTGATGAAGGGTTGTACCTGAATGCACATGTAAATAATTGTTTAATTTTGTGATATTTAGATCGTCATTTCAAGGAGAAGGTCGAACAAAAACTTACTTAATTATTTTCAATGCTCCTTGCTAAAGCACTACGTGATATTCCTGAATCTAATAACGTTTGTATTAAACTTGATGCTAATGACAAATAATATGATTGTTAACAAAGTATTTTAATAAATATTTACATTGTGGTTTATTGTTTAATTCAATATCAAATTAGTTATAGGGATAATTATCTTTTAATAACATTTCATCGGAATGCAAACTCTGATCGTAAAAATACACATTGGTAAGCAATTAGAGTAAACAGAATTTGGCCATTCACCGGGTGGCGGAGCATAACAACAGAACAGATCAGATATATTTGCATCATATCCACGACAAGGCGGCTTTTCAATATTGCACGTCATCTTAAACTAGTCGGATACCGTATACACAACACCATTCAAACACCCACTCGTTCATACACAATCATTCGCCAGCTGAGTTCTGCGACAGTAGCTCACGCTTAAGAGTTGTGCGGAAGTGGCGATCGCTCACATGAACTTTTGCCTTATTCAGCATTTTGATGCCGCGATAGCAAAGTCGTCGCCTGCCAGCTTCCGTCCTAATGCGAGGCAATGATAGGTGATTGACATGTCGGGTTGCGTGAGAGTGAACCTGGCTGGTGGGCCGTCCGATGGTACTGAACATGTCCTCTAGCCATGGGCGTCGCCACCACTAGGGACACTAGGGACATTGTCCCTAGTAATTTTCAAATCCTCAAAATCTACTAAGGACTGTCCCTAGTAAAATTCGAAACTGCCTTTGCTGGGGTCATGCTGGGGACACGGGACATGTCCCTAGTAACTTTCAGATAGATAACCTCAACATCACCAACAGTTGAAGCACACATGTACTTGAATTTTTCCAAGTAAGGTTGAGACCGAGGCGAGTGGCGACGCCACTGAAGGCACAGATTTGGCCGTACGTGGTCGCATAGGCGGATCCAGGGGGGGGGGGGCAAACGGGGCCATGCCCCCCCCCCCCCCCCCCCGACAAGTCTAATGCACGCTTAAAATGTATTTTGGAGCGTTTTTGGGCATCCTAAGAAGGAAATTTCCAGATGTTGTTTTTTGTAAGTGCAAACAAGTAAACAAAAAACTCGACCAATGTCCGTATACTGAGCGATTCAGTTAACACTAGGTAAAATGGGATTCTGCTGAGCTCATTAACATTACGCCTATGAGCGTTGCATGGAAAGAATTGAGTTAAAAATATTTCCGACCGCACCCCCCCCTCCCCCTGAGGTGAAAGTGGCAGGGCCTATTTTAACATGTTAACTGGGGGGGCAAATGCCCCCCCCCCCCCCCAGTGAGCCGTTTTGCCCCCCCCCCCCCCCAGTCAAGAAATGTTGCCCACCCTGACTTCAGTATTTCCATGTCATTTTTCGCTTGATAAGTATTAAATTAAAATAAAATATGCTTATCTGGTGATACATGTATACAAATCCAATGCAAATGTCATCATATTCCTAAGTTTTAGTATTTCCCAGCCACAATAAGTATCTTTAACCCGCCATTGACTGGGGAGGGGGGGGGCTTTCAACGCCCCCCCCCCCCCCGCCCCTGATTAATTTTCGCAATAGCTGACAAAAATAATAGCGCTACCAACGTGAAACTTCGGGTACCTTCTTTGTGTGCAAAACTAGAAACAAATCGGCGACATTTTTTCGAGTTATAGCGAATTTAGTGGCGTCACTACACACGATTTTATCACCAAAATCAGCTAAAATTTGTCAAGCCGTACAAATGCCACATTTGAAGCAAAATGCAATCGAAAAACGCCAAAACATAGAAAATTGCAACGGATAAAAACTGTCTGTCTCGAATTTTTGATATTTTTAGTTTTTGACCCCAAAAGACTCAAAAACCTTTTGTTTAGGGGGAAATTATCAAAAAATCAAAATTTTCCAAAATATTCAAAAAACCGGAAGATATGTCAGAGAACCATACCTAGGCAACTACCATGCCAAATGTCAAACTGATAAATCCATGTTTGACTGACTTGACATCTGAAGTATGGGTAACATATGACGTCATATTTTTTAATTGCGTTTTGTTGGCTTTTATTGACTAGATACAGACAAATAAATGCCACTACTGTATTTCGGAGACAAAACTGGTCTATCAACATGCCTTTTTTGTTTCGATTTAACAATTTCACATTTTGACCTTCGGTGACCTGAACTTGATCTGAAATTGACATTGACTTCACGTAAATGAATTCATGTGGTAAAATGACTATCACTATCGAATTATACGTGGAAAATAACTCATAAAACATGTGTTGCATGACTTTCGTAGATATTTTGAGCATATTGACCTTTTGTGACCTGACCTTGACCTTGACCTTGGCCAACAATCTCACTTTAGATCATGCGGGATATGTATCTTACCTTTGGCAGCACTTGGGGGTGAAACTGGTCGCAATCGAAGGCTTTGGATGGAAAGTATGGCCCATGAACACAAATACGCCGATTTTGACCTTTGACCTGACCGTGACCTGACATTTGACTTTACTTTGACATTTGTGACCATGTTTTAGATTCGTTTCATTGAGAGCTTTCGATTGCCGCCTTGCGCGTCTCGCTGCGATCATTGGTTCGGAAGATAACCAGGGGGCGTTTAACGCCCCCATCCCCAGTCAATGGCGTTCTGCTGGGACCCCAGTCAATGCCGGGTTAAATTATTTCCGGAATATCTCGAATTTCAATATTCTTTTAACAATTAATCATAAGCGGCAGAGTGGGGGAGATCGGAGGTTGTTGGATCAGGAACGTCGCCACATAATTTGGAGTGGGTGGGGGCAACTGCTGAGCCGAGATTGTATTCAAATTTGGTGTGTGGTTAGGGATCTCTCAGCCGCTTCTTTCCCACAAGTCAGGGGTGGGGTGCTTCTGCACGTTTGCACCACGTATTTGTATCTCATAAACTCCTTCCCTGATCGAGTTGGAATTCACCATACATTTCCTTCGCGTTCGCTCGTTCATCGCCAACTACGGCGTCTTACTGGTTTGGTAAACAAAAAAGTTATGGAAATAAAAATGACGACTGCGGAATGACCTCAGGGTGAATAGATTTTACCTCGTGGAGGTCACAGGTTAAAAATACCACATGGATATTTGCATTGGCGGATCCATAACGGGTGTTTTTTTTGGGGAGGGGGGGGGGATTTAAAAAAAAGTCTCACACAATTCTGAAAACGCATCGGATTTGGCTTGCTTATGCATTGATAGCTGATTTAAAGCTAACTTTCCTTAGTAAAGGTTGCTAAGATTTTCTTCTATATCAGGAAATGTGTCAATCTTACGCCGATTTCAGGCGGTTTGGGGGGGGGGCAATTGTCCATTTTGCCCAACCGTAGATCCGCCACTGGATCTTTGTATTTTGCAAAAGATGCGGGACTCTGGTAAAAATTGGAAAAATTTAGCCATTTCCTTTGGATTTATATGCATTTTCATCTTTCCCCAATGACTTATAATTGGGATGTCACAAAATAGACTTCACCTTAGGTCACCGATGTAAAATCATCCGAAATAGCAGAATTGTAGGTGTTTATGACTTGATTAATTCCTGTAAGTATCTAACTGATCAGTCAGACAATGTGGCTGCGGCACGACCTTACATTTTTGGAGGTGGGATCACTAGACTTGACTTGTGACGTGACATGAGGACACCCGATGTAAACAAATTAACAGGATTTGGGCAATTGATAGGCAAGCAGTTGTAACAAAAATGGTGGAGCGAAATGGCGTCGTTTTCTGCTATTTCCAAAAAAAACTAAGGGGAGGGTATGTCCGCCCCCTGGATCCACCACTGGCGCAGGGGTGTAGGCTCCTATTCAGTTGGGGGCTTCAGCCTCCCCTCCCAACTGGGGCTTCAGCCCCCCAACTTTGACGAGGAAGTGGGTCAAATCCGGGGAGAAATCTGTATTGTGGATTTTGATGGTACTTTAAGCGTTTTTTTCCAGCTCAGCCCCCCCCCCCCCCCCCCCTCCCGCAACCTGTTTGGAGAAGCTACACCCCTGCACAGGCGGATCGAGGGGGCGGACATCAGGGGCAAATGCCCCCTCCCCAGGAATTGGGGGGGGGGGGGTCATGGAATACAAGTATGCCCCCTCGCCCTGCGCGTTCCCTGCACTGAACGTGCAAAACAATGATCTTAGGAGAACACTTCATGGAAACGGAAGTTTTTTCTTCCCTCAAGTGATTGAATTTTATGTTTTTTATGTATCCCTTGCTTTCAATGATAAACAAAACAGCGCACCTGATGCAATTCAAGCAGCTCTTGTGACACGTGCCCTGCTGGGGAGGGGGGGGGGAGGGAGGGGGCAGATTCTGCCCCCTCCCGGATTTTCTCAATAACTTTAAAACTGTAATAGATATCAATGTGAAACTTTCAATACCTAATACTGCATCAATTCTACGTCTTCTCACCAAATTTCAATGAAATTAATGCAGCATTTTGGGAGGTAATAACTTTTTAATGACGTCATGTCATGTCATTTTTGGTGGAAAAACAATAAATGTTTAACAAATTGTAAAAATAGAGTTTCAAAGCGAATTGCAAATAAAAAACGTCAAAAGAAAGGAAATGACATTCTCTTCCAAATGGCTATATCGGATTTGTGGATTTTTTTACCCCCGAAAATATTTGGTTTTCTCGGAAAATGTCCACACAATCTTTTTTTGTTGTGAATTCGAAAAGTGATTTCTTAAAGGAAATAGTTCACCTTCAACATTAGTTTTAAACTGAGATAGCAGTTTTGTAGCCCGTGTTGGGAAACCCCTATCTGCAAGTTTTCTTGACTGAAAAGACTTTCCAGCCGAATATATTTGATTTTTTGGCGAAGGAATGCGGTGCTGGCGAAAGAATGTTGTACTGGTTCTAGCACGAGCAGAGGCTATACCATCAGCCAATCAGCTTGCAGGTGGTGCTAGCTAGCGAACCGCCGGCCGCCGGTTGGCACATCTCCAATGCGAGTATATCCTTACGCGACTACTTTCGAATCTGATTGGCTGAACCATTTGTTTACATTCGCGTGACGTCAGGACTCTGACTCAGAGAGTATGCATATAGTTTTGATAAACAATACAAATTTACGACCTTATGTCCTGAATCGGCGCGATATAAGGCCATTTTTGACAATATAAAAAGAAATTGTATTAAAAAATATAATACAATCGTGTTTGATAAACAAATTCCAAGGTGAACTATTTCCTTTAAGCTCGAATACCAAAGTAAGGTGACCGGCCCAACTCCGCAGATGAAAAAAATGGGGGTACATTTTTGCCACAAAAAGATGTCCAATTTTTTTTTGCCGCCCCAGTGGTTTTCCCTTAAAATAGGCCCTGGAAAGTGGCCTCGGCCTTAAGGTATCAATGAGTCCCCTAGTAGTTTTGAAACCGTGGCGACGCCCCTGCCTCTGGCTGACAGGCCATCCCCACGGAACGCACCATACACACTGCGTGGTACTCTATGAGCTGTTTGGCGTTCAACCAGCCAAGGTTTTGCACATCAGATACATGTTCATGACGTTTTTTCCCCGCTCACTACGCGCGCATCAAAGTTTATGACATTTTGGATGCGAACTACTCTTAAAAGAAAGATCGTTGAATTTCTCGACCATTTTTTCACCTAACCTAGCCGATTTCTTACTTCGTAAAGGGTGAAGGTTCACTGTACATTGCACAAGACATCGTTGACCGCTGCAATTCTATCGCCATGCGGTTTCTCCGCGCGGAGGCGCCCCTCACAGCGCAATCAGTAAGGTGCATTCACTGTGACTGGACTTCAAAGCTGGAGATCCCTGTTCAAATCTCTCGGGAAATAACTTTTTTGGGCAGCTATACCTATATATAACTAAACCATTACCCTAACAACCTCGGCAACGTAACAACCTCACCAAGAAAATAACCTGAACAGTCAAACAATGTCAACTATCAATGCAGTTTCTGAAATTCAGAACCCCTGACCCACTGGAATTACAAGTTTTTAATTGCAAACATTTCCTCACTTCTGTCAACCTTTGAGAAATAGAACATGTGCAATTGCAAACATTTTTACAAACAATATCTTTGTAAACTAGTTTGTAAATAGTAAATTGAGATTTACTGCCCTGGGGTTTTGTGAAATCCAAACTACAAACATGTGTACAAATTATTTGTAATAACAAAGCAATTCTTTGTAATTACAATCTTTTTTGCTTTGTGAAATTGGCCTTTGATTTTAATTAGTCAAAATAGTGAGGCAGACATTTAATATTTCAAACATTATAGTTCATACTAAGAAATCAACCATGTTTGCCAGATGTTGAATTAGTTGAGCCGCGGTGGTTGCCATGGAAACAAAAGCCTGCATGGCACCTCCGCTTCCGGGGGTGCGCTGATTGGAGGTATTGACGCACCGTCAATAAAGGCGAAATCTGACGCTTATTACCGTCAAATTTTCTGAAAGTGATCCTTATTGGAAGCCGTGCAGGGTTCCATAAAACAATTCCTTGGGCACAAATTTGACTCAATTTTGCCAAAACGACCCCAGATATGAACAGGCAAGGCCTTTGGCATTACAGTTATGTATCATCTGCTAAACGAACTATTTTAGGAATGCTTGAAATTGCGATCCGAATACCACCTATTTTCCCGTAGCCCAACATGCTAAAGCCGGCTCACTTTAGAATTGGTGACGTCACGGTTCAAGTGTTGCCAGGCAAATTGACTGGGGCTGGGTGGGCCCCTTTAATATAAACCGTAGATAATCAGCTGATTGTCCTCTTGGTCGGTGACACGCCGGTGTCCGGACGCGGAAGGTGAGCTCTGTCATTTAAGCTATTATTTACATGATAAAACATGATTTCGTTTGCATATGACTTTGTTGTGATTTTATTGATTCATGAAATTCATCGGTGTGTCGCTGAAAGAGGTTGAATTTCCATAAAAACGTTTACATACGTGTACGTAATTATTCAGGCAAGCAGTCACGCACGCGGTGCGGGCAGTACAGTCTGACTGCCGGGCTCCACTGCACGCTTTTGCAATTTATTGCTTCGCTTTTACGTTTTATCAGGTCGACTTTGCGTTTTCTCACGTTCATAAAAATGTTAACTACGTGTAACCCGCGCACTGCAGGGGCTTTGCGCCGAACACGAACTGCAGGGGGTTGATTTCCGCCCCCCCCCCCCCCCTGAGATCTCGTAAACTACGCAACCTAGCGAGAAGCAGAAAAAGGCATGTGATAGCTTCATACATGTTCGATCGAAAGTATTTCAGTGGTTTTTTAAGTCAGGTCAAAATTGAAGTCACCAGAGGTCATCAAAGGTCAAATTTTCCAGTTTTTTCCTGTTTTAGGACATCGCTCCAGAAATTCCCATATATCTCAGAAACGATGATAGTTAGAAAGAAACGGAAAAAAGCAAACGCCAGCCAGTGAAATTTGTAATCGCTAAGGTGTCCTCAGATTTGATCTCAGGTCAATATTTGAGGCTCCAGAGGTCAAAAAGAAAATGTTTTTTTGCTAAATCGTTTTTTGCTATTAACTTTTTACTTAATAAAGATAACGGAAAACTGTTTACGCCATTGTGTTTATCGTGTCAAGGCGCTTTGAATGATAGATATGGTGACCTTGTTAAGTCTACTTAACAATTTGACCTAAGGTCAAGGTCAAGTAATGACCCAAGTAGGGAATGTTGCATATGGGAAGACGTGTCTCGACGAGACAAACACATTGATGTCTGTTTTATTTCTCTATCTTCATTATGTCGAGAGTTATTGACCAAAAAGTGATGGTGACCTCGCATGACCTCAAATGACCCAATAGGGGTCACTGAACAAAACTTACACTTGGATCATCAAGAATATCCTATAATAACATGATCCAGAAGTAATGGGACTAGTACCATGCATATCCTTGAAATAGGAAGCATTTGTATATTTCCCCATTTACTTATTATGGGGAGGTTACGAAATTGACCTGACCTTAGGTCACCGATATCAAAATTCCGAGTTAAACGAATTGTAAGTACTGATGCCCCCATGACATCCTGTAAGTTTCAACCTGATCGGTGAAAAACTCTGGCTTTGGCACAACTGCAAACATTTTTGGTGGTGGGGTCACTTGACCTGGTCTGGTGACCTGACCTGAGATTACCCGAGCATATTTTTTTTTCTCAAAGTGTGCGCAATTGATGTCCTAACAGGTGTATCAAAACCCGGCGGCGCTGCGCGCCGCCGTTTTTTTCGCTATCTTTGAAAAACCCGAGGGGGGGGGCGGAAATCAACCCCCCTGCAGTGCGCGGGTTAATATACAGTGCAGGCTCCACTGAACGCAATGACAAAGTGAATAAATGGAAAAGTGCGTAATCGGTACGGTAAACCTCAAAATCGACACGGAAAAGTGAAAAAGAAAACGTCTAATCAACACGCAAAAACGAAAAAATGAGAAAGATAAAAACGAGAAAATGTTTGATCAGTTGAAAGTTTTTGAACTTTTGAAGTTTGCTGTGCTCATCATGCCACCTTGCAAGTGATTTGTGGCTGTGTTTCAGGCGAATATTTGCAAAGAAGCGCTTTGCCGTATTTAAAAGACTCCTGCCACCTTGCGTTTGAAAAGAAAGCTGAGCTTCTTCACTCGCCGTTGTGTAATGTAAACCAAACATTCCGATGGCCATCGTTGCGTGTGTCGGGCGGTTGGTTCCGTTGTGGTAGTGTCAAGCGGTTTCAACTTGTGTGTGTTGCAAGCGGTTTCATCTTGATTTCATGAATGTTAGGAGTTTAAGTCACAAGTGGGAGGAAGCTAGGGTATTTAAAAGTGATCTGTGTTTGCCTAATATCCATGCAATGAGCTGTGGACAGTGGAGAGGCAAGAGGTTGCTTGTGAAGGAACAAATTGAAGCCCGCGGTTTAGCCAGCGTGCAAATAATCATTGGAGTCGCTTTGACTCGCTTACGATGCATACGATGCGCTTACGATGCATTTTCGTATGATTGTTGGAATCTAACCGAGCTCCGCCGTACACACAACAGGTATTTACCATGATCATATATTGATACATACCTATTCAATTAAGCTTTGTGCGCAGCGGAACAACGATTGTTGACGTTTTGTATGCAAGTTTTTCCTGTGAAATTACATCCGTTTGTGCTTCGCCTCGTCTTTTATTAGAGAAAAATGTGATACGGCGAAAAAGCCGCCTGACAGGGCTTGGAACCCGTAATCTTCTTTGAATAATCTTCGGATAATTATACCATTTTGATCAGCGCCAATAACCTCTCGGCCACCGTTGCGACAGGTACCGGCGTGGGAAATAAGCAGTATAGTTCAGGAAGGGTAAGAAAAAGGTCAAAATTACAATGTATTGGGGGTTTGATGGAAGATAACTTTATCTTGGATCACAATATCGCGGTGAAACAAAAATATTGTGATAATCCGATTGTGTCGCAGTTCCACCCGTCTCGGAAGTTTCCTAACGAAGTGTGTCACTTGAAACATGTGTTAATGGAAACGATAAAGTGCAAAAGCTAGAAAGCGAAAAAGCTAGAAAGTGAAAAAATGTAAAAGCGACACGATAAATGGAAAAACGCATCACGCAAAAGTGCACAGTGGAGCCTGAGCTTAAAGCTCAGGCTCCACTGTGCACTTTTGCGTGATGCGTTTTTTCGATTTATCGTTTTATCGTGTCGCTTTTACGTTTTTTCACTTTCTAGCTTTTTCGCTTTCTAGCTTTTGCACTTTATCGTTTCATCAAGCGTTAACACATGTTTCACGTGACACACTTCGTTAGGGAACTTCCGAGACGAATGGAACTGTGACACAATCGGATTATCACAATATTTTTGTTTCGCCGCGATATTGTGATCCAAGATAAAGTAATATTCCATCAAACCCCCACTATATTGTAATTTTGACTTTTTCCTCACCTTTCCTCAACTATACTGCTTATTTCCCAACCCGGTACCTGTCGAAACGGTGGCCGAGAGGTTATAGGCGCTGATCAAGATGGTATAATTATCCGAAGATTATCCAAAGAAGATTACGGGTTCCAAACCCTGTCAGGCGGCTTTTTCGCCGTATCACATTTTTTCCTAATAAAAGACGAGGCGAAGCACAAACGGATGTAATTTCACAGGAAAACTTGCATAAAAAACGTCAACAATCGTTGTTCCGCTGCGCACAAAGCTTAATTGAATAGGTATGTATCAATATATGATCATGGTAAATACCTGTTGTGTGTACGGCAGAGCTTGGTTAGATTCCAACAATCATACGAATATGTAGGTATGCATCGTAAGCGAGTCAAAGCGACTCCACTGATGATTTGCACGCCGGCTAAACCGCGGGCTTCAATTTGTTCCTTCACAAGCAGCCTCTTGCCTCTCCACTGTCCACAGCTCATTGAATGAATATTAGGAAAACACAGATCACTTTTAAATTTCCTAGCTTCCTCTCACTTGTGACTTGAACTCCTAACATTCATGAAATCAAGATGAAACCGCTTGAAACACACAAGTTGAAACCGCTTGACACTGCCACAACGGAACCAACCGCCCGACACACGCAAAGATGGCCATCGGAATGTTTTGTTTACATTACGTAATACGTAACGGCGAGTGAAGAAGCTCAGCTTTCTTTTCAAGCGCAAGGTGGCAGGAGTAGTTTAAATACGGCAAATAGCTGCTTCTTGCAAATATTCGCTTGAAACACAGCCACAAATCACTTGCAAGGTGGCATGATGAGCACAGCAAACTTCAAAAGTGCAAAAACTTTCAACTGATCAAACATTTTCTCGTTTTTATCTTTCTCCTTTTTTCGTTTTTGCGTGTTGATTAGACGTTTTCTGGTTACACTTTTTCACTTTTCCGTGTCGATTTTGAGGTTTACCGTACCGATTACGCACTTTTTCATTTATTCACTTTTTCATTCCGTTCAGTGGAGCCTGCACTGTATATTAACACGTAGTTAACATTTTTATGAACGTGAGAAAACGAAAAGTCGACCTGATAAAACGTAAAAGCGAAGCGATAAATTGCAAAAGCGCGCAGTGGAGCCCGGCAGTTATAGGGCCTTGAGTACAGCGCTGTCTTCTGATGCGGCGCTGTGTTGTTGCCACGGCAACGTGCGGGGTAGCGCCGCCCGCCCTGACGCAGTTACCTGGGGTTTCCCCAGGCCCCAGGGGGCTATCGTCCCGGGCTTTCCTATGTGCAGATCGCCCGATGGTTTAACATTAGGTCTGACGTCACTGGATACCTGGCCGGCGGCGGCTCGGCGCTTGGCCACGTCGCATTAGTTGCGATTTCGAACGTGCGCGGCCGGGTGGTATCTGGAATTCTGGAAATGAGTGGTTGTTGTTTTTGTCTATCTGATAAAAATCATGGTTTTCGTCAATACTCATTGCAATCAAGGTCGTATACAGGTTGCAATATAGATTACAATAAGGTCATTGACGTAGGAATGTCACGATAAGTGGACTGCCAGTGAAGTTCTTTTGGCGGGTGTTTCCATGCAACACGCGCGGAGGCGTGCTTGCGATAGGCATTGCTGAGTCATCAAGCGATAAGCCCGCTAGCTGACGGTTTTATGGTTCGCACACTGGGTGGAACTAACATTGAAAGCCATAGAGTCTACTGACGACTGACCATCATAAACCTTCTCTGGCCCACTGAAGACCTAATCTGACCTTCATAGGAACTATTTGGCCCCTATTATAGTAGGATCTCTCTGACCTGAGAACGTCTCTGTTGTCTCTGAACGTCCCTATCCTCTGGGCCTGAAAGGACCCTCCGTAGGCCTGAGAGGATCCTCCGTTGGGCTGACAGGATCATCCGTCGGCCTGAGAGGCCCTCCGTCGGCATGAAGGGTCCATCAGTCGGCCCGAGAGGGTCTTCAATTGACCTGAGAGGGTCCTCCATCGGCCTGAAAGGGCCCTCCGTCGACATGAGAGGGTCCTCCAACAGGCTGAGAGTGCCGGCCCTCCATCGGCCTGAACGTACCCTCCGTCGGCCTGATAAGATCCTCCGTCGGCCTGAGAGGGCCCTCCATCGGCCTGATAGGACCCTCCGTCGGCCTGAGTGGCCCTCCGTCGGCCTCAGAGGTCTCTCCGTCGGCAGAGGGCCCTCCATCGGCCTGAGAGGATTCTCCGTCTGCCTGAGAGTCCTCCGTCGGCTTGTGTTAAGAATCCGTCCGTTCAGTTGCGCCGGTAGAAAAGTACAAGTATTTTGTCAGGTCAGGGCTGTATTGTGTTCGCACAACTCGGCAACCAAACAGCTCGGCGGAGCAGCTGAAACAATCAGCTATGCAGCGAGTTTACATAAATCGTCGATTAACAGAAATCCAATGTCGAGTAATCCCGAGAGACGCTCAGGTTATACCCCCTTCAAACTCCGCCCTGAAACGTGACGAGTGCACAGCTCAATATATACGTATAAATCGGGAGTGGGTGCACCGTTGATGCAGCGCAAATGGCATGGACATATGCGCATTCGTGGTCTGAATCAACAATGCTCCCCGATCTGAATTTGGGCGTCAAAAAGGTTAAGTTCGTTAATTTCTCTGGTGAGCACCTCTTTCCGGAAAAGACCAACAAGTCAGTTTCCTTCAAGTTTGGTCTGGTGCGTCACTCAGTGGCCACAAGTGTTCCAGATGGAGAAGCCAGACAAGGCAAATCTCTGGTCTGTAACAACTTGCGACCGACCCGGTCCAGACAGCGGCTGAGTCCCGAGTGACCCGCTCCTCCAGTGCAGACCCGAGGTCACTGCGGATCACGTCATAGGCGCCCGGCCGGCCGGCCGCCAATCAGCGCGCAACACGGCGCCGCGCCAGCCCCGCGCCCGCAGATAGGCTGTCCCGCACGGCTCGCCGGCCGGGGCGGCGGCACACGCGGCTACCGGTCACGTAACACGAATATGTATGCAAACTTAACATAACTCCCCACCAAAATGTGCGGTGCTACGGCACATTTTAAATGCATGGGCAAATCACTGACAAAGTTAAACAAAAAAACACTTCTGCATCGCATCACTATTTTCGCACTCGCGCATCACTCGTGACATCGCGGCGACATCACAGCTCAGCAGCTGCGCCCAACGTCAGCCAGACGGGGACCGCGTCCGCCAGCCTGGCGTACCCCTCGGCAGACATGTGGACGCCGTCCGGGGCGTACCAGTGGGCACACCCGTCGAAACACGAGTGGCGCCCCTTCCACATCTTCGCGAGCTGGCGCCCCAGCGGCACGAAGTATGCCTTCTTCGGGAGTTGGTGCAGGAGGCGGCGCTCCAGGTGGAAGGCGGAGGTGTGCTCCCACCGTGCGCCGCTCACCTCGCCACTGGGACGCGGAAGCGGCCCCAGCACGACCACCTTCTCCGCGATGCCCAGGAGAGTCTCGGTGACCTCCCGGGCGAGATCCGCCAGTGTGGCCAGCTTGTCGTCGGAGTAGCTGGACAGCCCCGAGAACTTATTGTAGATGTCGTTGCCTGACATCCATATCACGGCGGTGCCCTGACGACGCCCAGCGGCCGAGGCCTCCCGGTCCCACACATGAATGTGGTCCTGGAGGTCCCGGTGGAGGGAGCACCAGGAGTCACCGCCCCTGGCTCGGCTGAGGAACTCGTCCCTCCCGATGCGACCTCCCATCAGGCTGTCCCGAGCGATGGAGTCGCCTAGGAGAAGATGCAACGGGGCCAGCTGTGCCTCCAACCATGAACTTGCATCGGGGTCGGCAATGTTAAGCACGTCCATGGTCTGTCTGTAAAGAGAAAAATTGGGTGAAAACGGAGTCTTGTTAGCGGCAAAAATAGGTTCGCATGAGAGCGGACAGACTCTCCACGTCATGGGCGAACACACCCCATGAGAACCTTTGTTGACGCTTGTCAATAGAGGCGTTTGCCAAGTTTGATTCATTTCATTTTGCTAATTCAGTTGCAATTCTAAATGAATCTCAAGTGCATAGCTGAGCGAGTCTACGATTCATTTGGTGTCGCGGCCTCTAGATGGAAGAGGCGGCTTAGAGGTCTACGTGTTTTCGTGCCTCTTGTCTCTACATGCGCAGCTCTTATCTCCCCATCTGTACCGACGATGAGGCCAGTCACTCGTGCAAGCGGCCAACGCCCCCTTGGGCCCTCATTTTGCACTAAGACCACGTCACCCACCGCTGGAATGCGCTTGGGGCGTCCCCTAGGTGATACAGACCACGTCCGAAGAGCAGTGATATATTCACTGGTCCAGCGCCTGATCAGATGTTCGCTCACTTTACGCTGGTGTCGCCAGGCTCTCGTGACGTAGTCGCAATAGACTGATGAGGGGGTCAGCACTCCCTTTATTGTCGTAACGCCGAAGAGGAGGTGGGCTGGCGTGAGGATTTCATCATCTACAGTAGTCAGAGGCCGCATATTCAAATGGAACGCTAGTTCATAGAGTGTAGCCGTGAGTTCGTCGTGAGACAGACTACAGAGATGGAGTGTTATTTTGAGACACTTCTTTGTTAGACCAACCAACCTCTCCCAAAATCCTCCCCACCAAGGAGCCGCTTCCGGAATGAACCGCCAAGAAATGGAACGTGGTATGTGACTCAGAAGAGAATGAAATGTTTTAGCGTTGTCGCTGAATATCAGCGTTGGCGTTCCACGAATGGCGAAGAAGCGTCGCAGCGCCAGCTTCACTTCCTCAGTTTGTTGCGATTTCACCAATTCGAGATGGACCGCCCTTGAGGTAGCGCACGTGATAAGGAGCACCCAGACCTTTTTGCCAGCATCAGTCACCAGGGGTCCGAAGAAGTCCAAGCCGACCTTGGCAAAGGCGCGACTGGGTTCAACCCTGAACGCCGGCAGTCCCCCATCAGCGGACCGGTAACTTTGACCTCGGTACCTTCTGCAACGACGACAGGTGCTTACGACACGAAGCACACAGCGTCTACGGATCAGATACTCCGCTGACAGAATGGCCAGAGTTGCTCGCGTACCCTGATGAAAACACCTTTGATGTGCCTCATCGATGAGCAGAGTGGTGACAAATGCAAACTCTGGGAGAATGGGCAGAGGGGTCTCGTTCGTTCGCGGCACTGCGCATAACACGCCGTTGTCATCGAGCCTGGGCCTCAGCTTCAAGAGTGGAGAGTTCTTTGGTAGCATGTTTTCAGATCTCAGAGCCGCCAGCTCCCTCTCGTAAGCTCTTGCTTGAGCTTCCTTGATCCAAAATCGAAGAGCGTGACAACGCTCATCTGAGGTGAGCGGTCCAGACTGTCGGCCGGACCTGTCCTGACGAGTGTTGAAGGCAAAGCGGAAGATCCAAGCCGTTCTCGCTATGGCCTGCTTCAGCGAGGAACACTTGGTGATGTCGAACAGGCTATTGTCTGACTGTTGAGTTTTCAACGTGATCTTAACTGGAGTGACGTCAGATGCGCAGTGCTCAAGTTTCTCCTCGCGCTCACCCTCGGAGGAAAGATGAAGCGTCCTGTCAGACTCGATTGGACATGCTGCTTCCTTCAGAAAGGAAGGCCCTGTCCACCACCGTTCGCTTTCTCTCATCGTCTTCAGAGAGAGACCGCGTGTGCCGAGATCGGCTGGGTTCTCTGTGCCCTTCACGTGCTGCCACTGGTCTCGCTCTGTTATCTGAAGTATTGACGTGACTCGGTTTTGGACGAAAACCTTTCTAGGCTTTCTGTTTTGTATCCAGAAGAGGACGTCTGTGGAGTCGGTCCAGTAGGTTACCGACACATTCGTAAGCTTCAATGACTCCTTCACGAAAGACATGAGACGAGCTCCGCTCAGAGCGGCCATGAGCTCTAGTCTTGGAATCGTCAAGTTTGGGTTTATTGGGGCTAGTCGGCTTTTGGCCGTTACCAGGCCTGACTCTCCCTCGTAGACGGCGTAGATAACAGCGCAGTACGCCCGATTGGATGCGTCGCAAAAGACGTGGAAGGATGCACCTGAGGAGAAGTCTGTGTTCGACAACGGTCGGCGAGGAAAGCAGACCTTGCTGCCTGAGGTACCCCTCCACCACAGCTCGACTGCGGTCTGGATGACTGCGGTGAGGGGATCATTCCATTCAGCTTTCGGCATGTCTCTCCATGTTCGTTGGAAGAGCACTTTTCCACCGATCAGCCATGGTGTCAGAAGCCCCAGAGGATCGAAGGGCTTTGCCACAGCTGATAACAACTCTCTTTTAGTTGAAGGACAGGGGAACTCCGGCACCACAACGGCCAGATTGTCTGACTCTGAGTTCCAACTCAGGCCGAGGACTGATGTCTCAGGTGACTGATCCCCCGTGATTCGCGTCTTATGAAGCGTCATTCCAGCCTCAGCGAACATCTGCTTGACTCTGAACATCCCTTTTTTTGCATCGATTCGGTCTTTGAAGTGCAGACAGAGGTCGTCCATGTAGGTTCCATCTCGGATCAGCTGACAGAGGTCTTTGTCGCTCTTGGCGTATCTGTTCAAATGGACGTCCACCGTTCTCAGCAGCATAAACGGCGAACAAGTCAGTCCAAAAGGCACTCGAGCGAACCTCAGACACATTTCCGACCAGAAGAATTGTAAGTATTTCCGGTCCTCTTGGCTCACTACAACCTGATGAAAGGCTGCTTGTATGTCTGCCTGGCACCCGATCTCTCCGCATCTGAAGTTGAGTACGACGGAGGACAGCTTGACGAGAAGATTTTCGCCGGGCTCCAGGTACTCGTTTAGGCTTCGGCCTGTTCCGTCCCTAGCGGATCCATCGACGACCACCCTGATTTTCCCATTTCGGAAGACTCCGTGATGAGGGAGGTAGAAAGCCTCCGAGTCACACGGTCTAGGCGACAGCCTTTGACCTTGCTCGAGACCCAGTCCTGACCCGCGAGAGTCATCTCGTGGATCGACTGCGCGAGCAGACGGAAGACTCTCCACCTTGCATGAGCCCTCAGCGGCGGGTTTGGGCGGCTCAGAGGGTTCAACAACAGCATTGGTCAGCATGCTCTTGATTTGTTCGTCGTACATGACAGTTTTTTTTCTGCTGAGACGATCGGACATGCGAAGCGTTCGAGCCAATGTGTGGTCTCTGTTAGAGACGGGGCGCTCGTCGGAGCTCCATACCAAGCCCATTTCGTATCGCTCCTCAACCTCGTTCCAGGTAGGCTCGGGGTAGACCGTTAGGTTCGAGTTGGCCACATCCTTCTGACAGATTCCAACAGTATCCAAGTCCCACATCACCTCCACTTGGCTACAGTGGAAAGTCCGGTGATGCTGCTGATGCTGCGGACTGATTTCCCCATGTCGTCCATGCAGAACATAGCCGAAGACAGTCTCCACGGCTCTCAGACTCTCGCCAAGATCCACTTGTCCCCACAACACGACGCGGTAGAGGTTATCAACTCCGATTAGGAGATCAATCTCGCCACCCCCAAAGTCGTCCGCCATCTCCAGTCGGGAGAGCATCAGGGGCGGTGGGGTGGCAGGAAGAGGCGAGCATAGTCGATCTGTGCTCCACATGTCAAGGCACACGGAACTGTTACCGAAACGGCTCTCAAGCTCGACTCGGACCTTATCGTATTGGCGAGCTGCCTCGGTTTTCTCCTGGAATCCGATACAAGAAAACGTCCCTGTTTCAACAACGGGTAGACCTAGCTCTTTCACCAGAGAGCTACGGATATATGAAGAATCAGAGCCTCCATCAATCAGTACGCGGGCCTTGCGGTGACCTTTCGGACCCATAGCCTCGACCAGAGCCGTCTGGAGGAAGCTTCGGCATCCGTTCTCTCCCCGGGCGTTGAATCGGCGATGGCCTTGCCGCTGAACATCAACTTTCGCGGCATTCAACCCTGGCTCATGATTAGAGGACTGAGCTGGTGAGAAGCTGGCCGCTTCTGGCGACAGCTCGGACGCCGGAATCACCGAAGGACCCTTTGACGAGGGAGTCAGATAGTGAAGCAGGATGTGATGATGTCTGCCACACTCATCGCACTGTCTTTCTTTGCATTCACGAGATCGATGGCCAGAGCCCAGACAGCGGAAGCATGCCTTCAAGGTTTTCGCAAGTGACCACCGGTCCTGTACAGGCATGCCGCGAAACATCGCGCACTGGTCGAGCCGCTGGTGTCCCTGCCCACACGCGCCACAGAGCGTCCGCCCCGGCCTCTGAGAGGGCTGCACCCGCTCCTTCCGAGGCTCACGTCGGGCAGTCATGCTGCTCGTGACTGACGACGCCGAGGGTGGCGCTTCTGCGGCGGCGGCCACTGTCCACACCCCCTTGGCTGATTCACGGAGCCGTATTTCGCGATTGAGAAATTGAATGAAGGCGTCAAAGTTACTGCTCCCCTGTCTGGCCCATTCCAGTCGCCAGTCTTCTGGAATTTTGTCTTTCACGATAGGTAGGAGAAGGCTCGAGAAGCTTTCAGCGGGAACTCCGAGGCTATTCAGAGCGCGTGTATGCGCTGACAGGTGATCTATCAAAGATCGCATGCCTTTCAAGTCACCGTGTCGGACAGACGGCATGTTCAAGAGTTCCCTCATCAGAAGCTCTCGCCGCACCTCGTTATGATCGAAGCGCTCCTTGAGGGCTGCTACCGCCTGGGTGTAGCTATCACCTGACACCGGAATCCCTTGGATAGTGCGCAGCGCCGCCCCGCTCAAGTGCGACTTCAAAACAACGAACTTTTGGACGTCGGCATAGCTTGGATTGTCATGGACTGAAATTGCAAACAGTTCCCAAAACTCTGACCATTTCATCACATCGCCATGATAAATAGGAATTTTCACGGTGACGGATGCTTTGAGGTCTGCATTGCCCACCGATCCCTGGAAATCAGCTCTTTTATGAGCGGCGTCCTCCATCTTTTCGAGCCGGGAGAGGAGCCTGGAGCCGAGAAACATCTCATCCTCCATGAGTTGGCTGTGGCTAGAATCGTCAGGCTGACCCAGCTTGTCCAGCTGTTCCTGGACACCCCGAAGCTCGCTCTGCAGCTTCTCCAAGTGATGAAGTTTGAGGGCCAGCTGGTCCGGATCAAGCGCCTTTCGATCGCCCTCCCGGCAGGACTTCAGATCATTGCATTGTCTGGTTGCCTTTGAGCGAAGCTTTGATCTAGTGCTTAATGAATCATCCATGTTGAACTAAACGGATTTTAACAAAAGTTATCAATGTGGACTGTATCAAACAAATATAAAGTAAATCCGGCCACCAAAGGTATAATTCAAGGAACCGAAAATACAATCCGGCCCGGGAGACTATGTTAAGAATCCGTCCGTTCAGTTGCGCCGGTAGAAAAGTACAAGTATTTTGTCAGGTCAGGGCTGTATTGTGTTCGCACAACTCGGCAACCAAACAGCTCGGCGGAGCAGCTGAAACAATCAGCTATGCAGCGAGTTTACATAAATCGTCGATTAACAGAAATCCAATGTCGAGTAATCCCGAGAGACGCTCAGGTTATACCCCCTTCAAACTCCGCCCTGAAACGTGACGAGTGCACAGCTCAATATATACGTATAAATCGGGAGTGGGTGCACCGTTGATGCAGCGCAAATGGCATGGACATATGCGCATTCGTGGTCTGAATCAACAATGCTCCCCGATCTGAATTTGGGCGTCAAAAAGGTTAAGTTCGTTAATTTCTCTGGTGAGCACCTCTTTCCGGAAAAGACCAACAAGTCAGTTTCCTTCAAGTTTGGTCTGGTGCGTCACTCAGTGGCCACAAGTGTTCCAGATGGAGAAGCCAGACAAGGCAAATCTCTGGTCTGTAACAACTTGCGACCGACCCGGTCCAGACAGCGGCTGAGTCCCGAGTGACCCGCTCCTCCAGTGCAGACCCGAGGTCACTGCGGATCACGTCATAGGCGCCCGGCCGGCCGGCCGCCAATCAGCGCGCAACACGGCGCCGCGCCAGCCCCGCGCCCGCAGATAGGCTGTCCCGCACGGCTCGCCGGCCGGGGCGGCGGCACACGCGGCTACCGGTCACGTAACACGAATATGTATGCAAACTTAACAGCTTGAGAAGGTCCTCCGTCGGCCTGAGAGGGTCCTCCGTAGGCTTGAGAGGGTCTTCCGTCGGCCTGAGAGGGTCTTCCGTCGGCCTGAGAGAGTCTGCAGTTGATCTGAGATGATCCTGTCGGCCTGAGAGGGCCCTCTGTCGGCCTTAGAGGATCCTTCGTCGGACCTCCGTCGACCTGAGAGGATTCTCCGTCGGCTTGAGAGGATCCATGGGGAGTCATGGCCCGCTACAGGTCCCGATGCCCCCCCCCCCCCACCATTTAGGGTCTAGCCCCACCCACCTGTGACCACCCCTGACATCCGCAACTACGTTTCAAAATATTCGCACCACGTCGGGCCGGAGTCACTGCGGCCGCGGCTGAGTCGGGAATGACAGGTATCCAGTGACGTCACGCTAGTGTTGCTAAAATGGTACACAAAATGCCCGGACGGTTATACCTTACTTATACGGCCTTGGGTTGCCCTGGGGTAGGCGGTGCATAAGCATAGGCGTAGGAGCCGGGGGGCAGCCGCCCCCGCCCCAACATTTTGGATTTTAACATTACGCCTATGGGCGTTGCATGGAAAGAATCGACTTCAGAATGCCTCCTGCCCCCCCCCCCCCCCCCCCCCCACTTGAACATATTTCCTACGCCCCTGCGCATAAGTACAAAGTGTACCTTTGTAATTTGTAATAAAGAGAGAGTTCTTCCGTTAAAGTCGAGTACTTTGGTTACACCGAATCATTGTGTAGCTGGACACCAGGAGAGAGCGGTTGAGCAGGGGGATATCTGCAGATCACCTGGTCCGGTGAACCGGATCACACGTGGATTCATTGGAATGTCTGGTTAAATCTCGCTCGTTTGAACTGTAGACGCAATACAAATATACGCAAATAATTTATCATCGAATATTGCCCGAACCAAAATGCTACCTTAGATTTCCATTGCTTCCGCCGTGTGAAAAGAATTTGGTCTCCCTGTATTGGACAGGCTTCCCAACGACGGCTGTTCTCAGGCGCGATCCCACTACTGCCCGACACGGGTACTTTTGGCTGCTCGGTCACCCGCCTGGCCCAGTACGCACCTCCTTAGACAACCTGGCGGCCCCGGACTTCTCCGGGGGCTCCATATTGATGCCAGGCTTAGTGCGGACACCCGATCGACACAGACCGTCGCCGGGAAGGGCCCCCGCCCTCAAGAGATCCACAAATCCATGCCTCCGGGTAGCCGGATTACAGGAGCGCGCCACCGCTCCCAGCGATAGATGTAGAGTCGGTTATCGGTGTGGTGTGCGGTGCGACTCACAATCAAGGGCGTACTTAGGACATCGTTGGCTTCGCAATGGAAGCGAAATTTATGCTGAAACAAAGCAGAACAACCAAAATGACATATTTACAATGTTTCACCTTTGGTGTCAACGTTTTACCTAAAAAAGTTAAAATTATTGTTAAAAACCTGTTCCATATGTCCATCACATTATCCGCTCGTGCCAGACTGTGCTAGATCAATAACGCAGTCTCGAATCAGTTTGCTTACTTGCCGCGGGAGTTTGTGTTTTCGTCCTGGCGCAGTCGGTAGAACGCTGGCCTATGAAGGTATCGGTCCCGGGTTCGAAGCCCATTGGCGGTGGTCTCTTTTCATTCGATAAGCCATGAACAAACGACATTGAGAACAGGTTCGTTAACGATGGGTCAAATGCTAACCGATGTTAAAGTGTCACGCTTTGTGGATTTAACTTATTGTACGGTTAATATGTGAAACATTGAATTGTGTTCGACATGGTGATGGTTCTATAGAGAACAAAAAACCGACACACAGTGGTTCAGTTCAGTTCATATATTGGCGGATCATTCCACGTTGTGGTTTAGTGTTTGATCCGTTTAAAATCCGATCCGTGGTGGATCTAGGTTTCGAGTTTGGGGGGGGGGGGACAAAAATTTCGCTCCGTTTCGTCAGCAAAAGTTGCTGACCAGGGGGGTCGTCAGCGCAACGTGGGGTCGTCAGCGCAAAAATCGTTGAGCAGGGGGAGGGGGTAAATCACGACTTCCCGGAACAAAAATCACAACCTCACGGAACGGTTTGGGGGCAAAAACATACGTTTGCCTACCGGTTAATTGATCCTCGATGGGTCGGGCGATTCTAGGCCCACTGGGACTCCCAGAGGAAAAAATTGGTTGGGTCTGGGTGAGCCCATGGGCGCCGAAAGCGGGGGAGGGGGTCGTCGAAAGCGGGACACGTCCCCCAACATGTTCGGATTTTAACATTACGCCTGGGCATGGGCGTTGCATGGAAAGAATCTACTTCAAAATAATCGGCATGTCCGTCCGTGTAGCTCAGTCGGGAGAGCACTGGACTACAGAATACAGATCTAACCTACCCCGGCAAGGTGGGTTCGAGTCACTTCAGCTCTCGCTATTTGCCCCGCGGCCGGTGGCAGCGGCCGCATTCAAGTTCAGATGAAGTCAGCGGGTCTGGCGGATTGTCCTCAGCCGTTGGGGGACGTACAACTTTCGCTGCTAAATTCTGCCGTATACCTGGAATTGTCTGATCGGATGGTAGGGTCAGGGCCCGCGCAACAAGCTCTGCATTAGCGTTGGTCCCGATCTCGGAATTCGGAAATCATTCCCATCAAAACATTCGAGAAGAAAACAAATATTTAAAATATATAAATATCCCCCAACTTTCGGGAAGTGCCGAACACAAAACAAAAACCAATAGTAACGATATAACATAAATCATGATAAACTACGCTCACACAGAGCGAGGCGATCCGCAGCCAGTGCCAGAAGCGGAGAACAGTAGCGACAGATAACGGCGAATCGACAATCTCAGGTTACAACAACTGTAGATGGTGGCGCCAGTGATTCTGTTCTCGGGCTTGCTGCAGTATTGAAACACTGATATTTGTTTCGGAGATCAATGAGGTGAACTCCAAAGTCATAGTCCGATGAGAATGTTTCTTCCCTAACATAGCCATGGAAAATTTGAACGAAATCGCGTAACTTTGGAATAGTACTTATATTGTCACTCATTTTCCCTGACACTGTCATTTACTACAATTTCTTTAAATTGGTAGCCGTATTCTATCGACTTATGTAACAGGTGCGCTGTAATTGTAGAGAAAAGTGTTTGTAGTATAAGGAAGAACAATGCTAAGGAAGAACAATGCTTCTAACTACTAGAATCTGGCCCTATTTTTGTATTGAACTAAGTAATACTCACGCTAAATATATCATTTTATTTGAGGAAATGAAATGTTGCCGTACAAAATATTGTTAAAATGACTTATTTGGTTACTTTTTGGTATTCGGTATGTCAGATTTTGATTATCTTGAAATGATATTGCAGTTGTTTTTCGATGCTTTAGAAGATTGCTTGTATATACTAGATACAATAAGTTGCGCGCCGAAAAGTCGATTTAGCATCCCCCGAACGTTTACCGCGTTCTATGCGTTTTGTGGTGGGCCGTGTGTCGGTCGTACGTTACATCGTTGGATATTTATTGTTATTTGTGTAACTTCTATCTTAAGTTGACTTCAGGCTAAGGAGTTTGTTGGTCCAAGGACCTGGTGTTATTCTTGGATAAGTTGCTCCATTAAATAATACAATGGCTGATAAGGAATCGGCACCTCTGTGTGAAAATGAGGCAACTGAAACTAAAACAGTCGAAGAAAAGGAGAATTTGCCGAAGTCATCGCCTTCAAAAATTGAGACGTAAGTGGATTAGCTTCAATTTTGATTGTGTGTTGATACAAATTTGCTTAATTCATATGGATTGATTTGCTGATGCCTAGGTACTGTTCTGTGGCACATCAGTTGGGCAAACTAGGGGGAGGCAATCAAAAAGTTGATTGATCAAAAAGTTGATCGAAGTGGGCGGAGCAATGCCCTAATATGGGCATGCAATCAATATTTTGATTGGTTTTGGTACATCCCCACACGTGTCATGTACAACGTTTCATGTACATCGAAAGAAAGCCTATGTACATCATATGTTTGTTAGAAAAGAAAGAAAAATTATTGATCTACAAAAATAGTGTTGTTCCAGTATCCACTGACTGTGTCTTTGTGTCTTTCTGAATACAAATAAAAAGTATTTCCTAAATTCATCAAATTGAGGTCATTTGTTATGCTTCCTAGTGAACTAATTATGTATCAGATGATTCCATTTGGATTAATTATTAATATTATTTGATTTCAGCTTGCTTTTCCAGTATAACATTAACAATAAAATTAACATTAGCATTATAACATTTTCAGTATAAGTTAACATAATCAATATATTGATTAGCCAGCTGTTTGCACAACAAAAAAGTTGATCGCTGCCGTAATTTTCAGATGCCCGTAATCAATTTGTTGATTGCCATAGATCATCGAATGCACGTTCATGTATTTTTTATTTTAAGTAGCTTTCATATAATCTGCATAGTTTCATATTTTTACTTGCTGATTCTGTGGTTCTGGGTTTATTTCATCGCTTGATTATTCAAATATTGACTGGTTACTGAAGGTCTGCAAGCATGCCCTTATAAGGGCATCGCTCCACCCACTTCGATCAACTTTTTGATTGCCTCCCCGTAGTTTGCCCAACTGACATGGGGTGAATGGCTGTGATGTGGATGCCCACTTTCCCCGACTTTTTGCCCGACTTGTCATGCTATTGTCATTCTTAGTGCATCAGTATCATTTACATCTTAATATCATGAAAAGTGGTGTTTGATATAAATGACATGTCCACATCATGGTTTTTAACCCTGTTATCTGTAAAGAATTTATGTGTAGCTTATGTTTGTATATTGAGGTTATTTGTATTGTATATACAATCAGTTCTGGTAAAATTTTACTCTTAAGTCCAATACCTGTTTCATGGATACATTTTGCATTTTCATTTTTGTAATGTGCTGACGCCTGATTCCAAATCTGATAGTCATCTGGGGTAACTTTGATATAGTTTTTTAGGTGTTTCTCCTAGCAAAAAAAATGGTTAGACCCAGAAAGCTGAAACTGAATATATACTAAATGGGTGATTTTTTCCATAAACCCACCATTAGTTATTAGTTAATCCCTATAATATACCTAAAAAAGAATATACCATATTGTATTATATATACCAATTGCCAATTGATATATTTATATATATATATATTATATATATATATATATATATATATATATATATATATATATATATATATATATATATATATATATATTAATATACCAATTGGTAGGAAATATCACATTTAGTAGCTATGGATGTCTTCCCCAAGACATTTTGCACTATAACTAACTTTAACTTCAATAATTAATCTCTCTGCTTGTCGCCTTGCCAGTCACCAAACTTTGTTTACATGTCGGCTGACAACTACCGACCTTGATAAAAGTATATACAGCGTTCACAGCGGCCAGCTATGACGTCACATAATTGATTTACACTGTAGGATTAGGTGGAACGGACTAGTAGCCCGCTCGACCAGACTTAATTGGAACAGACTAGTCCGCTCAACAGGACTTAATTGGAACAGACTAGTAGATTGCAGTAGACTGCTCGACTGTACTTAATGGCAGGTTAGGTTATTATTTGGCTGCATTTTCACTATTTTTCGAATATATACATATATATATATTTTATTTTACTGTATATAGTACCATATATAGGCTGTATATTTCAAATATCCAGCCATTGTTCCAATGATGTCATGGATGGTCCTTATTTTTCCTGTGTATCTTCCTGCATCAATATATCTATCTGCATAGATATGGCGACGATCGTGGTGGACAAACAGTCGTGACAGCTTCCTTATTTTTTTTCTTCAACATGGTTAGGTAAGATACATTCTAAATAACATAAAAGATACATAATAGTGTCTTGGAAGATGCATAGTGACCAAATAGTTGTTTTGTAACATCTAAAACGCTGTGGGTTTATGGTCAGTATGACCACCAAATGGAATATTGGCTATACAACTGGACTGAAAAATGTTCCCCAACAACACCATAAATGCCTGATTTTGTTGACCAAAAAATTATCATAGTAACCCAGGGATTGGGGTGACTATGATAACCACTGCAAATTGGGTTGCAGCCTAATATCTGGCAGAAATCGGATTTTTTTTGTATTGTATTGAGGCTATATTGATAACTCTTGGGCTGAAAAAAAAATGAGAAACCTAATTTGAAGTGAACATTAAAAAAGGAAGAATCCATGTTGACAGCATGGTGATGGCCACAGATGAGACTATATATTAGTTCCTTTAACACACCAAAACATATTGAGGCTATATTAATAACTCTTGGGCTGAAAAAAAAATGAGAAACCTAATTTGAAGTGAACATTAAAAAAGGAAGAATCCATGTCGACAGCATGGTGATGGCCACAGATGAGACTATATATTAGTTCCTTTAACACACCAAAAAATTGTTGCAAGAAACCATATACTTAGATTGGTGACTGTTTCACCTAAAGCATGACATCAGGCATACTTTTTAGCTTTTGCACCAAAATACTACCTTCTTGAGGCTGAGTTGAGATAAAAACTAAACCTGCAGTGTTGATTGGTGGTAAGTGAAGTATATTTCATGTTCCAGTTGCAGGTGGCAGGCTTCCTTTAAGGAGATTCAATTTATTGATTAGCTGATTGATTGATTTGTTGATTGACTGGTATTAATTGGCTTTGGGAAACTTCAATATGTTATCATAATTAACATGACTATCTAAGTTACCCAGAATGATGTGCCCATTTGTGGCGCAAATGAGCTGGGTGTAATATAATGACAATCAAACCTGACCTAACTAGATAGGCAAGTTGCTCATTTCATAAATTTAATGTCGGGCACATATCTGGAACAAGATTCCATGACAAATCTTCGTCCCGCATTTCTTCGTCGGGCATATCTTCGTCGCGCGTTTCTTCGTCTCGCATTTCTTCGCATCCGCAAATATTCGTCTCGTTTCTTCGTATCCGCAAATATTCGTCTACGCAATTATTCGTATCCTAACCTAACCTAACCGAATATTTGCGATACGAAGATTTGCGTATACGAAGTTTCGCGGATACGAGGAAATGCGAGACCATGATTTGCCGATACGAAGAAATGCGCTACGAAGAAACGCTAGACGAAGATTTGCGTACGAAGAAATGCTGGACGAAGAATTGTCCGGACACCCTGGAACAAATACAGAAGGTGTTACAGGTCATGCCTCTCTACTAACCTTTACAGCAATTACGGTCGCAGGGACCCATGTTTAAAACACTTTGCTTGCTGCGCTGCAACCCCCCGGACCCCCCAGACCATCTCTTAGACAATACCTAACCCTTCAGTATAAATAAGTCGTCTGATGTATTTACGCCGCACATAAGCAGGATGGAGTCCTGTGATTTTATCTTGACTAATCGGCAGCCTCCGGCTATCAGCTGGCGAGAGTTCACAATGGGCGCCAAGTGACCATAAGTAGTTGGTGTGCCCAAAAAAAAAACAATCATCAGGCTTCACGACAGCATTGTGTCTGGTTCGGAGTGGCGGCAGATCTGTCGGTAAGTAATTAAATTATTATGCCATAATGGTTTGTTTGCGCCAACAATCGGACTTCACGACAGCATTGTGTCCGGTTCGGAGTGGCGGCAGATCTGTCGGTAAATAATTCAATTATTATACCATAATAGTTTGTTTGCGGCAACAATTTCTTTTCTTTTCACCAACAATGAGATATTTGGAAGCAGCACATAAAAGCTGCAATGAAACCATAACTTATGTCTGTAGCTGGTGTTGGACTTAGAAGAAAAAATACCTCAATTCCTTTCTGTTCCAACTGGATGGACCAGCTGGGTTCTTATTTGGGGTGGCAATAAGAGATATATCATTAGAGTAAACAGCAGTGATGCCAGACATGCCCTACATCATCGTACCTACTTCATGCTATTGGTGATGTAGACAATACTGATGCACAATAATGCCAATAGCATGGAAAGTCTGTTTGGACATGTCCAGCGTTAGTTGTTTACCCCAAGCCTAGAATGTATGTTAAAATTGGTAGTATCCAAAATACTTATAGTTTATGCTGTGATCAAAACTCAACGTGATCATTAAATCTATATATATATATATATATATATATATATATATATATATATATATGGCTACTGGTAAGGTCATTTGGTTCCCAGCTTGGGTTGGCCTGAGAGACCATGTCAATATATGACTCAGTCTCAAGTGGCATGTTAAGTTCCAATATTGCTACTGAATCATGTGATATCTGCAGATAATAGTGTAGGTACTGGGTTTACGCAGCCAACTCCAGGGTGAAGCTATACACAAATATATCATGGCATTTGAACTCCTTTGCTCCATAATTGTTCAATTATGTGGTAAGGCATCTGCTTCTTCAAGATTCAACCAGTGTTTCAGTGTTCTAACTTAACTATAAATAAATACTGTAGATTTCTTGCCAATATTGACTGATAACTTGCCCATGACTGGTTATTAAGTTTGATATTGGGTCTTCATTCTTTCACTCGTTCAATTGTTATTCATTTCGATTTGTCCACATCATTGTCATTTTTGTTTCAAATGTTTGAAGGCAGTTTGGGAGTTCCATCAGTGAGTAGCATTTGGCTGATATGTTGGATGACATTCTAAAAACAAAATGAATGCATAAGAAACTGACATTAATATCATGCATTTTTTCTTGTCTGCACTCTGTAACCTTGTCTGTTTGTGCCCCGTTTGACAGGAACGAAGCACTACAGCACCTGGTGCAAGGCAAGCGGCACATGCTGGTGCGGGACGTCAACTCTGCCGTCAACTCCCTGCAGGAGGCGTGTCGAATGCTGGCAGACCAGTACGGAGAGACGGCCGACCCCTGCGGCGAGGCCTACTTCTTCTACGGCAAATCGCTGCTCGAGCTGTCGCGCATCGAGACCGGTGTGCTCGGCAATGCACTAGATGGAGGTACGGCGTCGCCTGGTAACGGCAGGGTCGCCGGAGTGGGAGGAAAATGACTGTGGCTGTGAATGACTACCTGTATATAGCTAAAAATGGTTTGGGTTCTGATGTTTTGGGGATGTTTGAAATGGTGTTGGTATGACTGTCATTCGAGCAAGATGCACGATGCATCTTGCACACAGCTTGTTAATACTGTCTTTTAAATCTCGCCGAGCCAGTATACACTGTCTGGGGTTGGAATCATCTGCTTGGTGCTCACTGCATGATTGTGGGCAGGGTTGTGCCCGATGACGCAATTGGCTAAAGTTATCGCCATTTTGTACTTGACCCCTCACAGTTCGGGCAGGGTGCCAGCAGAGTGTCGAGCGCTGCCGGTAGGAGGTGCTAGATTTCTGTAGGATCAATTTATCTTAAAACATCTGTTACTGATCTTGCACCCCTACTGATCCGATCCCGACCCTTGACATTCCTTCCTTATCAGTGGAGGGGCTGCCCACAAGACGGGAGTAACTTGAGTCAATTGCGCAATCGGGTACAACCCTGATTGTGGGTGCACTGCATGATTGTGGGTGCACTGCATGATTGTGGGCGCACTGCATGATTGTGGGTGCACTGCATGATTGTGGGCGCACTGCATGATTGTGGGTGCACTGCATGATTGTGGGCGCACTGCATGATTGTGGGCGCACTGCATGATTGTGGGCGCACTGCATGCCTGGTCGGCTCGGTGTGCCTGGTGACAGCATGACTGGCCTGTCTAGTGTTCTGGTGCATGCTGGTGTTTTGTGTTCTAGTGCCCGAGGGAGATGACGCAGATACGTCGCAGACCGAGGATCCTGATAAACTGTCAGGTATACACCAGTCGGGCGTAGCCAAAGGGGAGGGGCACGGGGGCCATGCCCGGCCCTGAGCAAATCAGTTTGCACTAGATAAAATGCGATTTCGTGACGACCCCGCCCCAGTCAACAACTTTTCGCTAACTAAACTGAACGAAATTTGATCCGCCACTGAAGTGCCCCCTCCCCCCACCTCCCCCACCACCTGATCCAAATTATGGTTATGTACCTGACACCAGTCCAGTGTTTCTTGAGCTTCACGTGGTTGTAGTGCGTTTAAAGTGCACTAAATTACATACATAAACATCACGTCCATTTTATTTGTGATTCATTCACTCTGTATTCGCCAGTTTGCTTCCAAGTTTGAGTTGGGTGTATGTTTTAAAGTCTTCAGGAGACTTAGCTGGACCACGTTTTTAATTGGATTTAAAATATTGTAATCGATTTAACCGTAAACATCTGACCGGACATTGATGTAAATGATTGTTATCGTCCACGAGATACTGCAAAGTCGCCATCGAATATCATTCAAATTTCATACTTTCAAACTGATTTATGTGCATGTGTTTCCCATCTGATTGCTTGCATGTGTCTGGCCGGTAACCAGCGTGCCCTGTGTCGCCCGTGCTGCGTGTACTGCCCCGCAGAGGAGGAGAAGATGAAGGTCGTCGAGGAGGTGGACGAGGCACTGGAACAGAATTTTATAACTCTGGAAAAGGCCACGACGTCCAAACAGTCGACTGACTATGCCAAACAGGAGGCTGCGGAGACCGATGCGGCGGCGGCGGCGGTCGAGGTCGGAAAGCAAAACGACGAGGGCGGGAAGGAGGATGGCCAGGTCGAAATGAAAACCGAGGAGAGCGCAGATAACATTGTTGAAAACGGAGTTGAAATGGAAATCGGGGGCGATGAAGCAGTCGGTGCTGTGTTGGACAAGACTGCTGAAGACGCGGGGAAGGTCGACTCTGCACACAAGGCAGCTGTTAACAGCAAGGTGACTGCGAAGGACGACGCCGTGATGACTGCGTCTGAGCCGGCCGCTGAAGCGATGGAAGTAGACGGCGCGGCCCTCTACCCGGCTAACGAAGTCGCCGCTCCTGCGACGGACTCCGCAGTCAGCGGCGGGAAGCGTCGTCTGGACTGCGTGGGGGCCCCGCCGGCCGCTGCAGAGGTGAAGGACCTCTCCACGGCTAAAGGAGACTCCGCCGCCAGCCGCGGGAAGCGTCGTGCGGACTGGGTGTTGACTCCGCCGGTCGCTGTTGTGGTGAAGGACCTCTCCACGGCTAAAGGAGACTCCGCCGCCAGCCGCGGGAAGCGTCGTGCGGACTGGGTGTTGACCCCGCCGGTCGCTGTTGTGGTGAAGGACCTCTCCACGGCTAATGGAGACTCCGCCGTCAGCGGCGGGAAGCGTCGTGCGGACTGGGTGTTGACCCCGCCGTTCGCTGTTGTGGTGAAGGAACTCCGCACGGCTAAAGGAGTCTCCGCCGTCAGCCTCGGGAAGCGTCGTCTGGACTGCGTGGGGGCCCCGCCGGCCGCTGCAGAGGTGAAGAAGGACCTCTCCACGGCTAAAGGAGACTCCGCCGCCAGCGGCGGGAATCGTCGTGCGGACTGGGTGTTGACCCCGCCGGCCGCTGCCGTGGTGAAGAAGGCCGCTGGTGAAGCGGAGGACGCGAAATCGGTCGGCGACGGGACTGCCCGCCCATTGGACGCCGATACTTCTGAAGAGAAGAACACTGCAGCCGGAGAGGGCGCCAAGACAGCGGATAAGCCAATCCTCACCAACGGTGATGTAGCGGATACCGAGCTGAATGATAAAGCAGGAACTGAAGAGCTTAAAGACGCCGATGCGAAGGCGGCGGCCGAGTCGGTGCCCGAGGCCTCAGCTGAGAAGGCTTCCGGTGACACTCTGGCTGACAGGACTTCTGGGGATTCTCCTGAGACTCCTGCGACTGCGACATCAGCTGGCGGCACCTCTGCGACTGACGAGGCTTCTAAAACTGCTGCGGCGGCTGACAAGGCGTCCGAACCTGCTGCCGCCGAGTCGACCGAGAAGAAGACTGACAAGGCTCTGGTGAACGGCGTGAAGCCAGGCGGTGAGACCGAGCAACGCCGGGGAGCAGTTCTCAGTTCAGCAGTAAAGCTCCCTCCCTCTCGTGGGAAGTTCAACGTGCACTAACAAGCTAACAGCCTAACCAACTTGCTTTTCAGCTTACAACTTACTACCAACTTGCATCTAACCAACCAGCTTTTCACGACTAACTGCTTCGGGAATCGGAAATGCGACGTAAAACAGCGTACGCAACTTACCGCGTGCTCCTTGTATTTTGTATTACCTTGGTTACGAAGCAGAAGAAAGTAGTTGTCGGCTGATTCAACCATTCATAAATCTCGAGCTAATTCTACTGCCTTCATCGGTCGTTGTGGAGTTTTCGATCATGTTAGCATTTCGTTATTTTCCGTCAGTCATTAACGTCATTCTGTCGTTAATCGTTCCGTCATTAACGATGTTAGACCATGCCTCGTCGAATATGTCTCTAATCGTTACATTGCAGTATTTTCGTTATAATCCTTTGTTGAATAGGGTCTTTGGAATTGACTCATTACTTTGGTAATCCCTATTTCGGTAGGGATTGTGGATGTTTCCTCAGCCTAAAATCTTAGTGTCTATAGCCGCTGTTCTAGTTAAATGGGTCTCGGATGTGACGCATGGGCCGTATGACGCACTTCGGCTGTGAATGTACAGACATTTGTTTACGTCCGTTCCGGTTTGGCGGCGTGTTAGAAACAGGAACAAATGAAGCACTACCAATCATTTCTTTCAGTTCGATGACATTTATTGATTTTCTGGTACTTCATCTAATGAAGCGACATTTGCTGGCTGTAGTTCATGTTTGTCCAAATATCATTACGTTTCGTAATGTTTTCATACCCATCTGTAGAGCTAATGCTATCATTTCCTGTCGGTACCATGTGACACATTGCGTCGGGTGTTTAACAGAACTGGATAAAGGAACTGGTCCTGCGACTAACTTATCAGTCTGGAGTGACCTAAATTGTGCGTTTCAGAATCTACCGAGGGAGATGAGGACGAGGACGGTGAGGAGGCCGAGGGAGATGGGGAGGAGCAGCCGGCAGAGGCGGAGGACGCCGTTGCGAAGGAGACTGAGGGAGAGACCAAAGAGGGAGACAGCGACACGGCCGAGGGAGAGGAGGGAGACTCTGCCAAAGATGGAGACACATCGCAGGACTGTGACAGTGAGTTCTGTTGTTGACTCATTGGGTGCGTGCCTAATATGTGTATTGGCTTTACCGGTTAAAAACTGGTTAGATTGTTTGTGTGATTGTCTTTTTATACCAATGTTTTTTTTTGTCGGTTTGACTCCTGTTTGGCTGCATTACAGTTGTATCTTCTTGTTATTCTTCAAATCCCAGTTGTGACCAGCCCATGCTTATTGCAGCTTGCTGGTATGCTGTCCATATATGGTTGACTGACTGGTGCTCTGTGCGGCATATAACAATGTGTTTTGCGTTTTTGCTCTGTTCTAGCCGAGGACGGTGACGGCGAGGGTGAGGGTGAAGGTGAAGGAGAGGGTGCTAAGGGGGGAGAAGATGAGGAGGAAGATGTGCCCAACATTCAGCTGGCCTGGGAAGTGCTGGAACTGGCCAAGCTCATCTTCACCAGGTAAGCTGAACAGGGTTCTCGGAACATTTCCCGCGAAGACCAGACCAAACCTTGTAGATGGGTGCTCCTGTTTGTTGAAAACTAACTATTTAGTAACTAAGCTAACTGCAGGGTTGTCTGCATCAGCATGGTTATATTCATTGCCATTTGCTACCCCTGGGCTTTCTGGTAAGACTGGTCTCACATCCCCTGAGTGTTGAAGCGAATCCATGTGGCATTAAGTAATGTGGCGTTGCTGTGGCACCACCACCATGGGTCCCAATGATAACCTGTTTGTCCGGCATGTGCACTGTGCAG
The DNA here is from genome assembly GCA_036785665.1 of Chirona hameri. Taxonomy (NCBI): domain Eukaryota; kingdom Metazoa; phylum Arthropoda; class Thecostraca; order Balanomorpha; family Balanidae; genus Chirona; species Chirona hameri. The sequence continues at coordinate 57,001 of JAXIVJ010002103.1, forward strand.
GTTAGCAAAGGACAAGCCGTCTGACCTGAAGCTGTCCGAGGTGTACCAGAAGCTGGGCGAGGTCAGCATAGAGGCCGAGAACTACGGCCAGGCCGTGGACGACCTCAACAACTGCCTCAACATTCAGGTAACGTTCGTGTGGCATCAGAAAGTGCCGTGCATTTCCAAATATCCTTCATAGTTTGCCGTTTTAACCTTCTCATATGTCTCGGCTAGCTTTGCGCCGATGGGCGCCACATAGTCCGAGTAGTTGCGGTTTCTTTTCTTTTGCTATTTTGCTGATTTTAATCTACCCTTCGTGCAGATGCAGTGTGTGTGCTCAGTGACGTTCCTTCCATTGATGCACATTTGGATAAGAGCTTCATCGTTACGCTTGATATGCTAATCAAAATTCGGGCGAAACTCCATTTGGGACCTAAGAGCTAATGCCCTGGCAATTATATTCCCTGCAAATGCATAGCTAAACTGCATATTTGCTGTTGGCTGTATAACAAACACTTCCCCTCTCTGTTTGGTAAATTCCAGCTGTCCTGTTCAGAGCAATAAACCCTCCCTTCTGGACGCAAAGGTAGCGCTGATCAAAATGATTGCTGCACTTCAACTTCCCACAAGTCGAACCACCCGATGTGTATTTCGGCTTCGCTTCTTTGCCAAAATGCAATGCATTTGTGTAATGATTCTGTAAATTGGTCCTTCTTGAAGTCTAGTTTCGTTTGAGTTGTCGGGAGCATAGCCATCAGCATAGATAGTTAAAAGTGAATTTATTGTTTATCAACCATTAGCAGCTGTCCATATCCAAATATTTACTTTAACACAGCTCTGGTCTAAAAATCAAAATAGCAGGAAATACAATTGAATGTGACCACCTCATGTTGGAGGAGTCATGCTCTTCCAAGCCAAAATGTAGCTATTTATCATACAAACATAATTATTGCACCAAATGTTTCATTAAAATGAGGTAGTAAATGGTTATTGCGGGCGTTTTATTATGCTTCGCTCGTGATGGAGGTAGTGCCTCACCAAAATTAGCCAAACATATCAAGTATAATCTTATTTCTTCCTAAACATTCAATGATTTTATTGAAATTATTTGAAATTTGAAGAGAAAAAAAAAGAAATTAAAGGGAAATAATGGCCTTTTGATTTTGTTCACAACAATTTATTTGGCTAACGTTATGGTATTAAGATGTGATCTAAATTTAAGAATTAAATATAATTATTCCCTAATTCAAAGTTGGAAGTTTTGAAAAATTAAAAAGCAAGTACTATACTTAAAGGGAAATAATGACCTTTTTCCACAAAAATGGAGTTAGCACTTGAAATCGCCAGACGAGACCAAAATATATTGTAAATTCATCACATTTTGCATCAAAACTTTCCTACCGAAAGATATTTCAAGTTAAAGTTGATGAGCGTTCCACACTTTTAACGACCGGTACTTGCAAGTACGTTTGGTCCTCATCAAACTGCGGGCTTTTCCCGTATTGTTTTTTACGCAATGGAGTGGACAATATATTGTGCGTTCTGCTTGTTGTGATTATGTGCCCGGCGATCTTCTAAAACTAACGGCGATTGGAAAAAGTGGCAATAAAATCGGAAGCTCATCGATGCACATCAACGGCGGCATAGTTAGTGGTTGCGATCCCGACCCTCAATTTTTGAAAATCAATTCATTTGTTTTCAACATTAGGAGTATTGTATAATTTGTCTGTGGCTGTATATAAGACTATGTTTTATATTATCATGAAAAATAAAAAAAAATCCCAAAAAAAAACTAACTAACAATAACACAAAACTGGCAGTTAAATCGGAAGCTCATCGATGCACATCGACGGCGACCTATTTAGTGTCGGCGATTTGTTTACAAAGTCATTGTCATGCTTCTCGGCGCACTTAATCATCTCGGCGCACTTGGCGAGTTGTTCCTGATTAGTATACCCAAGTCCCGTAGCAGGCTTTGTTAATGACGTCACTGGTGCCATTCTTGTGTAGCATTGCAAAATATATCTGATTTTGAGTTGACAGCTAATTAAAGACTTATTCAAATTATTGTTTTTAAGTTTGAATTTTCTTGTTAATCATTATTATTTTATCACTGTATACTGTAGGTATTTTATCACTGTATTTCATAGTAGTTGACACTTCAGAAACTTGTGACGTAATAATATTGTATCCAATATGCATTTCCCTCACCTCTTGCTATTGTGGCGCAGTGCCGAGTGCTTTGCGAATACTAGCTTGCCTGGGGTTCAATTCATTCCGCCCTTATTTTATTCGAGTTGGTATAGTTTGCATGTTGTTGTTATTCATGACTTATACTGATAATCAGTCATGCATCACGGATGCTTCACGGATTGCTTCACGGATCAGAGCGCTGCTCGAACGCACGCTAGTAGCGCTTTCGTTCTCCATGGCAACCAGGCGTGAGCCAATGAAAAGCCAGAACGTATTCCCTTTCTGGCTTTTGATTGGCTGACGCCTGGTTGCCATGGAGAACGAAAGCGCTACTAGCGTGTGTCCGAGCAGCGCTCAGTTTGATCGGAAATGTCACAGCCTCCAAAAATGCCGCACTCGATGTAAACAATGGTAGGGAAGGACGAATTTGTCAATGACCTTCATGAAGTACACAAGGTACTTGTTTTGTATTTTTTTCAAACTTACAACTTTGAATTTGGGAATAATTTTATTTAATTCTTAAATTTAAATAAAATAATTTTAAAACCATAACTGTAGCCTAAGAAATTGTTGCTAACAAAATCAAAAGGTCATTATTTCCCTTTAAGGGAGTTCATGATCGGTATTTTCCCTCCACTATTAGAATACGCTTTATCTGGCGCTTTTGTATCGATCTGTTCAACGTTGTTGAATTACCTCTAAACAAATCGCCTACACTAAATAGGTCTCCGTCGATGTGCATCGATGAGCTTCGGATTTAATTGCCAGTTTTTGTATGGTTTGTTAATTTTTTTGGGGGGAAATTGATTCTTTTTCATAATATAAAGCTATAAAAAGCTATAAGCTATATAAAGATAATATAATGTTATACATCCAGAGACAAAACTCCTAATGTTGAAAATAAATGAAGCAATTGTCAAAAATTGAGGGTCGCAACCACTAACTAGGCCGCCGTTATATACATAAGCTAACTGCAAATTTGGTTACCTTCGTATTCAATGGCTGTTAATTGTAGAGGATCGTCGGGCATATAATCACAAGCAGAACGCAAAATATATTTTCCTCTCCATTGCGTAAAAAAGCAATACGGAAAAATCTCTGTTTGATGACCTAGTAAGTACTTGTAAGTACCGGTCGTTAAAAGTGTGGAACGCTTATCAACTTTAACTTGAAATATCTTTCGGTAGGAAAGTTGTTATGCAAAATGTGATTAATTTACAATATATTTTGGTCTCTGTCTGTCGATTTCAAGTAATAACTCCATTTTGTTGTGTGGGAAAAGTTCATTATTTTCCTTTAACCATTGTAAAAATGTGGGCGTCCCAAACGCGTGTTTTGTCCAAATCTGTGGCGGTATCTCAGCGTAACGGCACGCACCAAGATCGAGCGGAGTTTCCGCCGGGCGCTTCAGAGTTCCAGAGAAATTAAATGCGACGTCAACGTGGCAGCAGCAAAGGACCTTTGTGACGGGCGTCGTGATAACAATGTTTCGAAATATTTTGAATGTGGGATCTCCAATGGCATATGAAATTTAAAATGTAAAACCTTTTAAACCTCCTTTTGATGGTAAATATTATTAAATGATGTAATCGTTACAGAGCGTTGCTAGTCCAGACTTGGATTATACAAATGGGCCATTATATTTCGGTTTATTTTTCTTAGCGGTGTTCTTCGCATATGCCTAATGATTGTGCATGTAGGCTCAGTCCTATTCTTAACACGCAGTCGCACAATTTTTGTTAACCGGCAGAATGGAAGTCGAATCGAAAGCGTTACGTGCCGCGCACTCTGCGTGATCATCATTACCTATTTCAAAACAATTACAAGCTATGGCAGCATATAAACAGGCTGTTTGTAGCAGTGGGGTATTAACTGTGATCACCTGCATATATTTACCAAACTACTATATTTTGTTTAATGAAACTGCCCCCCCCCCCCCCCTGATTGCCTCACCTACGTTGTTCTCCCGGCCCGGCGCCACCACTGTTTGTGCTGTTTGTGTTCACGCTGTGGTGTTTGTGATAATGTTTCACGCTGTGGTCTGTCACGCTGTCTCCGCAGAAGAAGCACCTGGAGGCGGATGACCGGCTGATCGCCGAGACCCACTACCACCTGGGCGTGGCGCGCTCGCTGGCTAACGAGTACTCTGAGGCGATCGCCGCCTTCCAGGCCTCGGTCGACACCATCCTGGCGCGCGTGCAGCGCCTCCAGCGGCAGATCGTCGACAGAGAGCAGGGTGAGCACTGAGCGCCCGCTGCTCCTCTCCCTGCTCCTCCCACTGCTCCTCCCACTGCACTGAAGCTGGCACACAGCTACTGTAACCCTCGTCGTTGTTATCAGTTACCTATCGGTGCAGTCGCGCAGCCCGTGGACATGAAAGACGTGATTAATGTTGGTGGCGATTTGATCATTACAGCGCCTGGTGCTGTGATAAACTGTGATCACTGTGATCACTGTGATCATTGTGATCACTGATCACTGTGATTAACAATCACAGTACATGCCAAGTTCAGACACCAGAACTATGAGGTGATTTTGAGCTATCGCCACGTGTCCCGAACTAAATGTCGTTCGTTTGCTTCAGGTAAAACGATCGAGCACGAGGACCCCTTCTACAAAGAGGAGAACGAAATTAAGGAGCTCGAGGACCTGCTTCCCGACATGAAGGAGAAAATCACAGACATGCGCGATATGAAGAGCGAAGCGCAAAAGAAAATCGCCGAAATGGTACAGGATTTATTTTTATATTTGTTTTAAATGCTGAGACAGCTTGTATTATTGTTAGTGGTGCTATTTAACCGAAGTTCCACTCGTCCATTTCATTGTAGGCCTATTCTAGTCGCAGCAATATCTACCATCGGTGCGCCCAACAAACTCTTCATCCCGACTCATTTTGTGTCACATTACCATGTATTTTGTCATTCATGGCTCACCATAATATTGACATGCTGATTTCTTGATGTAGTTTATATCTCTTTCTGTCGCCTGACTTCCCTCCCCCGTTTTGCCGCCAGTTTGCCGCGGGCGGAGGTGCCGGCCCGTCCACCTCCGCCGCCCCCATCTCCCCGGTGAAGGCTATGATGACGTCGAGACCCGCCACCAGTGCTGCCGACGGTGACGGCGAGAGGAAAGAAACCCGCAGCATCGGACATCTAGTCAAACGGAAGGTGAGTACGGCAAAAACGGCCAGAAATGTCAGCAAAGGTTGTGAATTTCCACTTTTCTCATGTCTCACTGGTCTCACGAACGCCGGTTGTCGCCGAGCAAGGTGTCAAGTGCGTCCACACTCGGAAGAGTTAATTAATTGTCTTTGCTACCATGTAGTTTTTATTCACATTTTGCTTTCCTACATGAGACTGCACGTGCACATTTCACCCCGTGACTGTCGATACCTCAATATTATTGCGATGTTCATTGCTGACAAGTATCGTTTTATTTCACATTTCATCACATTCACATCAATTTCACTCACTTTTTGCTGACACGCATTTGTAAACTGATTGAACACAAGGGATTTGCAGGGTATGAGTCCAGACGGGTTATTGATTCGACTCAGATTGCATCAATTGGAATCGTTCAATCATAATTCCTTTAATCAAAAAGAATCTATTCACCACCAGATCTTTTGATTCATGAATCGTGATCGAATCAAAACCCGCATGGAATCGAGGCTGATTGAATCAAAAGATTTAACGATTCAAGTGCACATGGTAAATTGTGCAAATACATTGTAGCAGGCTCCTAGAATTGTTTTGAAGCTGGGATGCGGAGTGAAACATTCTGACTAAATATAAGTATAAAGAGTGGAAAATTAAACCAAAAAGCACATGTACCAGGCTTTATCACTCAATTACCTGCTCAACAAAATTAGTTATTACCTATGCCAATTCTTACCTGTCTTTCAATCCACAGGCACTGTCCCTATCATTACATCCATAAATCAGTATCGGGTTTCCAATTATCCAATACATTTTAAAATAAGGAGTGGAAAATTCACAGTAAAACTAAGGAAAAAGAGTGGAAAAATAGTACCTATAGGGTGTCATTTTCCACACACATTTCCCAATGCCAGGACACTGCATTGCAGTCCAGTAGCTACATTGATTTATACTGCAATAGTATTGCCGTAACAATGTTTCAATGATCATATATATTTATTGTTTCCATTTTTATTAATTTGATATACATTAAACATATATATTTAAATGTTGAATCAAACTAATCGATTACAAGCATTTTTTTATTCTTTGAATCTGAAAGAATCCATTAAAAAAAATATATCTATGAATCGAACGGTGATTGAATCATGCAGGTTCCAAAATGAATCTTGATTGAATCGTTCCAAAGAAGTTTAATCAATAACCAGTCTGGGTATGCCTTTATTGTCTGCAAGCAGCGCTACATATATATAACCAGTTACTTGTTTGCCACTACTGTGAACGGCAGACCGCTTGGGATCCTAATTTTCGGTTTGAAGGAACCAACTGACATTAAACACATTCTCGCAATGGATATTTCAGACCCTGTGCCAATTTGTATAATAAAGGTCAGTTAATTCAAACGAAAATGTAGGGCACTTGCTATTCACTCGTAATGTTAAATTTCTCGCAGGGAATTCAATCGGTGGGTAGAGGCTATCTTGAAAGGGTGGAGCTATGCTCTGAGACGTCAGAGCTTAGCTATTGCCTGGGTGACCTTGAACCGGCGCTGTCCGACACGTGACCGGTCGGTTGCGAGTGGTGGGCGGAGTCTAAGGCGGGACTACAGAGCGACCAGGCCAGTTGATGCCAGTTAATGCATTCAAAAGTTATCGCCGAAAATTGTGGTCTCCAGCGGTCTGCCGTTGACCGTAATGAACGCCAGACCGCTTCGCAACTTAGTGAACGTCACATAATGTTCTTTGTTTTGTGGTTTTTATAAGGCCGTTTGCGGCTTATTTTAATCCAAATTTATTTATGTTAGTGCGAACTGTCATTGCTTTGAGCGGTAAGACACGTTTTGCTTGTTTCAACTGCGAACTTCTGCCATTATCGCCCAAATCCTGTCGCGTGTAATGGGTATTAGGCGGAAATGTATTGCTTTGGTTTCTTTAAACTTATGGGTAGCAACTGCATAGAGGGCTACGTTCTGCACTCTCAATCCATTTACGCAATTTTCCGCGTTTTCAGCGTCTCTCAAACGAGCCGACGGACGAGGAGGCGAAGCGAGCCAAACAGGAGAACAGCCATAACGGCATCAACGGCCACGCGGACCCCTGAGCGGTCTGCCCCGTCCCCGCCCCGCCCTGCCCCGCCCCGCCGCATCTCGTGAGGACATTCCCGTCTGAAGACCGCCGCCGCGCGCCGCCGACTCGGATCTGAATCGGTCATCATCCGTCACTGATGACGTCATGCATCATTTTATTGTGCTGTTGAGTGTATAGTGTTCGTTTTGGTGTAAATAAACTTTGTATGATAATGGTATTACCTTGTCCGAAGCGCTGCGAGTCGTGGGTGGAGAACGTCGTCGATGATCGTGCTATTTGGAAAGCTTTGAAGGTGACCGCCGTCGTCGAGAAAGCGAAACTCATGGCAACTGAATCCTCGACTTAGTTAATCTTATTGCTAATCATTGTGGGTGCTCTTCGATCATACGTTATTAAAACTGATGGTAGTGCTGCAAAGAGGACCCGGCCCGCGTGACCCGAAGCTGCGCCAAATAAATAGCCCTCTTCCTAGGCCGGGTCAGCTCACTCATGTGTAAATAGGGTGACGAACAGGTTAGTGTAAAATTGACGTTGAATATGCCAATTTAGTTGTTCTGTCTCAGTTTGTCAAGGCCGCAAAGTGTTTCACCGAGGATCGTTCTTAAATGCACGGAAAACTTGCAGAATGGATATTTGTATACCTGAGAGTTCAATATAAAAGGCTGTTCCAGTTTTTGCTTTAAAGTATCTGAAGTGCTTTGAAGTGAGGCTCTGCCGTCCGAAAAAGAAGCAAGAATGCCTCCGAATGAGGTGAAATTATCAACTAGAAAATAACATTCAGCCGTATGAAGTTCTTCGGGCTTAAAATTGGACGTCGCTGTATGTGTATACGGCTGACATATTGTCCGTTGAATCTCCACGTAGATTGTAAGGTCAATGCCTTGCAATGTGAGGCATGCTGACACGGTTCGTTGGAAGGGTTCGGGTTCGGGGTCAAACTAGGTGAGAACACCATTCGAAACTGAGCTCACGCGGAATCCAGTGATGTAATTTTATCATTCAGCGAGCGCTTTTTGAATCGACAATTTGTCTAAATTCGCGCCGCTTTCGTTTGGACGGCTATCGCGTATGGTATGGCGAAAATGCAGACCAATGACGTCTGCCGATTCGTCATGCTCTCCACAAGGTCTCATAGAATGCAAAGCCATTAGATGGTTAGTAGACCACGCCATTTGCCGAATTCAGATTTCAGATCTGGCGGAGTGATTTGCTATGTTGTGGTGTGTTCTTATCATAATACAAAAATTATTTGTAAAAAATCGAAAATGTATCCTACCGGGTTTTGTGATTTGTAAACCATTGCAAACGCCTTTTCGGCGTTGAAGTCTCCCGTTGTAAACGTATTGGTGTTATCGTCCGGTAAAACACTTCTAGATATTGTTATTGTTCTTAGTCATTTTAAGGATCGGAAAGTGCAGTGGGTGACTTACAGAGTACATTTAAGTTCTTTCAGGGTTTGTAAAGGTTTGTAAAAGGTGTAGGCAAGGTTATTTGGCAGTCATACGGGCTTAATTGGTGGGTTTTGGTGGCACTTTTGTGCACTTAGGCCAAAGCGGCTATCTACCTAATTAAAGGAAATAGTTCACCTTCAACATTAGTTTTAAACTGAGATAGCAGTTTTGTAGCCCGTGTTGGGAAACCCCTATCTGCAAGTTTTCTTGACTGAAAAGACTCGCCAGCCGAATATATTTGAGTTTTTGGCGAAGGAATGCGGTGCTGGCGAAAGAATGTTGTACTGGTTCTAGCCAGGGCAGAGGCTATACCATCAGCCAATCAGCTTGCAGCTGGTGCTAGCAAGCGATCGCCGGCCGCCGGTTGGCACATCTCCAATGCGAGTCTATCTTTACGCGACTACTTTCGAATCTGATTGCTGAACCATTGTTTACATTCGCGTGACGTCAGGACTCTGACTCAGAGAGTATGCATATAGTTTTGATAAACAATACAAATGTACGGCCTTCTGTCATGAATCGGCGCGATATAAGGCCATTTTTGACAATATAAAAAGAAATTGTATTACAAAATATAATCAAATCATGTTGGGTAAAAAATTTCCAAGGTGAACTATTTCCTTTAAGGATATTTTAGCACAGTAACTGGCGGAAATTGAACAAACACAATATTAAATCGGAACTCCTTTGGATTGGAACTTGTTCAATGTTGACAGTTGCATTGTCGCCTAGCGCATCATCGAGCGATGTCTTGGGAGAAAAATCGCGAGTTTATGCATTCCAAGCGTTCGCAGATGTCGTTGGGAGATAGACGCGTTTTACGCTCAGTGGAACGTTGCAGTGGTTGCGCACAGGGTGTTCCGATCCGGTCAAATGATGGCTGTAGGAAGTGTAGCAGTGGCCGATGCGATGTCTAGTCAGCGCTACCACCTCAATTCTACTGCGCCTGCCGCTACATATCTGTCAATGCTGGGACGTGGACGGTTGAGAGAGCAGCCTCAAGCCTGGCTCGTTACGTCCATTGTGCGTCCATTGTATTCGACAAAGCGTTGAACGGTACGAAATCTCTCGTTGGTGTGCACCATACGTGGGTGCGGTGCTGTTCGGAATTCACGCAAAGCAGTCTTCTTGCGGCTGCGTAAGAAACCCCTCTTGACGGAAAGACAAGCGCCTTGACCTCTAATACGTGTGTAAAATAAAACAAGACTATCCCACGTATGACTGGATTTTAGACTAGCCACTAGTTTGACTGATCTGGGCAACTCGCCAGAGTCCCTCTTGGACCCTCGTTTCTCATGTCGAATGACATGACTAGATGCAGCATTCCGGCATCGGTCTCGAAAGCTTACCCACACGACGCACCTGCCGAGTAGAGCCCTGGGTTGGATGGGAAGCGTTTCTAACGCAGCCGCAAGAAGGCTGCTTTGCGTGAATTCCGAAAAACACCAGTGGCTAGTCGCACCCACGTGTGGTGCACACCAACGAGATATTTCGTACCTACCGTTCAACGCTTTGTCGAATACAATGGACGCACAATGGACGTAACGAGCCAGGCTTGAGGCTGCTCTCTCACAACCGCCCACGTCCCAACATTGACATATGTAGCGGCAGGCGCAGTAGGTGGTAGCGCTGACTAAGACATCGCATCGGCCACTGCTACACTTCCTACAGCCAGCATTTGACCGGATCGGAACACCCTGTGCGCAACCACTGCAACGTTCCACTAGCTAGCTCATCTGGCTCTATCTAGCTCTAGCATCATCTAGCATCATCTAGCTCTAGCTCGATGATGCGCTAGGCGACAATGCAACTGTCAACATTGAACAAGTTCCAATCCAAAGGAGTTCCGATTTAATATTGTGTTCAATTTCCGCCAGTTACTGTGTTAAAATATCCTTAATTAGGTATAGATAGGCGCTTTGGCCTAAGTGCACAAAAGTGCCACCCAAAGCCACCACTTAAAGGAAATAGTTCACCTTCAACATTAGTTTTAAACTGAGATAGCAGTTCGGTAGCCCATGTTGAGAAACCCTTATCTGCAAGTTTTCTTGACTGAAAAGACTCCAGCCGAACATATTTGAGTTTTTGGCGAAGGAATGCGGTGCTGGCGAAGGAATGTTGTACTGGTTTTAGCCCGGGCAGAGGCTATACCATCAGCCAATCAGCTTGCAGCTGGTGCTAGCAAGCGAACGCCGGCCGCCGGTTGGCACATCTCCAATGCGAGTCTATCTTTACGCGACTACTTTCGAATCTGATTGGCTGAACCATTTACATTCGCGTGACGTCAGGACTCTGGACTCAGAGAGTATGCATATAGTAAAAAAAAATAAAAAAAATGGTCCGAATGTTTTGTATGGATGGATTTCCGAGGTCAGGACCCACGCTAAGCAGAGCTTGTTGCGCAGGTCCGTACCTCACCACCCGATCGCGCAATTCCTGTTGGCCGGCATAATTTAGAGACGAAATTTTTACGTGCTCGACACACCTGGAGTCCAGGGCCTATTTTAACATGTTAACTGGGGGGGGGGGGCAAATGCCCCCCCCCCCCCCCAGTGAGCCGTTTTGCCCCCCCCCCCCCCCCAGTCAAGAAATGTTGCCCACCCTGATTTCAGTATTTCCATGTCATTTTTCGCTTGATAGGTATTCAATTAAAATCAAATATGTTTACCTGGTGATAAATGTATACAAATCCAATGAAAATTTCATGATATTCCTAAGTTTTAGTATTTCCCAGCCAAAATAAGTATATTTACATTTTTTTCCGGAATATCTTGAATTTCAATATCCTTTGAACATCACCCATTGGCGGCAGAGTGGGGGAGAGGGGGTGTTGTTGGATCAGGAACGTCGCCACACAATTTGGAGTGGGTGGGGGCAACTGCTGAGCCGATTGTGTTCAAATTTGGAGTGTGGTTAGTGATCTCTCACAAGTCAGGGGTGGGGTGCTTCTGCACGCGCGCACGTGTGCACCACGTATTTGTATCTCAGAAACTACTTCCCTGATCGAGTTGAAATTCACCATACATTTCCTTTGCGTTCGCTCGTTCATCGCCAACTACGGCGCCTTCCTGGTTCGGTAAAAACAGTTATGGAAGAAAAATGACGAATGACCTCAGGGTGAATATATTTTACATCGTGGAGGTCACAGGATACAAATACCACATGGATCTTTGCATTGGCGGATCCAGAACGGGTGGTTGGGGGGAGGAATTCCAAAAAGTGTCACACAATTATGAAAACGCATCGGATTTGGTTTGCTTATGCATTGATAGCTGATTTAACCCGCGCCGTGCCGAGGGGGGGGGGGCGTTTAGACGCCCCCCCCCCTCCCACAGGTTTTTTCAAGGATAGCGGAAAAACGCCGGCGCGCAGCGCCACCGTTTTTAGCATAGCTGTTCAAACATCAATTGTCCACATTATGTTTAAAAAAATACCTCGGTTCATCTCAGGTCAGGTCACCAGACCAAGTCACGTGACCCCAGCTCCAAAAAAGTTTGTGGTCACACCATAGCGACAGTTTTTGCCCGATATACATTGTACTTACAGGATTGTATAAAGTCCTAGGTACCTACAATTCGTATATCTCGGATGTTTGATATCAGTGACCTAAGGTCGGGTCAATTTCGTGACCTACCCCCATTATAAGTCAATGGGGAAATATTCAAATGCTTCCTATTCTGAGGATACGCACGATATCAGCCCAATTCCTTCTAGATCATGTTATCATAGGACATTCTTGAAGACCCAGGTGCAATTTTCGTTCAGTGATTCCTACAGGGTCAGCCGAGGTCTTCCGAGGTCACCAACACTTTTGTGTCAATAACTCTCGACAAAACAAAGATATATAAGTGAAACTGCCACCAATGTGTTTGTCTCGTCGAGGCACGTCTCCCAATGTCCAGCATGACCTAATTGGGTCACCACTTGACCTTGACCTGAGGTCAAATATCTAAGTTGACCTAACCTGGTCACCATGAATATGATTCGAAGAGCCTTGACGAGACAAACACGATGACGTCAAAATTATTGCCTTATCACATCCAGGTAAAAAGTAATTTGTGAAAACTCTTTTGCTAAAAAAATAGTTTTTTACATTTGATGAGCTCTGTAGCCTAAGCTATTGATCTGAGCTGAAATCTGAGGACACGTGGCGATCCGTGTCGATTGAATGTTTCAAGAGCTTTACATTGCTTTTTTCCCGTTTGTTCCTAGCTAGCATAGTTCCTGTGATATCTGGAGGTTTCTGGAGTGAAGTCCTACAAATGGAAAATTTGAACTTTGATGACCTCTGGTGACCTCAATATTGACCTGTTAAGAAAATGCCGAAATAGCTTCAAAATGCTTTTGGACAAGCTTTCGAACGATGTTTTCGGGCTTGGTGTACGTCCCATAGGAGCCGAGTTCGAGGGGGGGGGGGGGCGTCGAAACGCCCCCTCCCCCCCCCTGTGATCTCGAAAACCACGCAACGTAACAAGCAAAAAACGGTGTTAGATAGGTCGAGACAAGCTCTTTGGAAAGTATATCGGTATTTGTTTAGGTCAGGTAAATATTGAGGTCACCAGAGGTGATCAAAGGTCAGACTTTACAGTTTTAGGACTTCGCTCCAGAAATCCCCAGATATCACATGAACTACGATAGCTAGGAACAAACGGAAAAGTAATGGAAAGCTCTTGAAAAATTAAATCGACAGGGTGTCATCAGAGTTTAGCTCAGGTCAATAGTTTAGGCTCCAGAGGTCATCAAATGTCAAAAAAAAAATTGGCAAAACTGTTCTTCACAAATAACTTTTGACCTAATAAAGATAAAGCATTACGTTTGACGCCATCATGTTAGTCTCGTCAAGGCGCTTTGAATCATGTTAATGTTGACTAGGTTAGGTCAACTGAGAAATTTGATCACAGGTCAAGGTCAAGTGGTGACCCAATTAGATCATGTTGCATATTGGGGGACGTGTCTCGACGAGACAAACACATTGGTACCGTTTTCACTTCTCTATCGTCATTATGTCGATAGTTATTGACAAGACAGTGTTGGCGGTCACGAAATTGACCTGACCTTAGGTCACCGATATAAAACAAAAATCCGAGATAAACAAATTGTAGGTATCTATCATCTTATCAAATCCTGCAAGATTGAAACCGATCGGCCTAAAACTGTGGCTGCGGTACTGCCGCAAACGTTTTGGTCATCACCTGACCAGGTCTGGTGACCTGACCTGAGATGATCCGAGATCAAGAATTTAACATAATGCGGGTAGCTCATTTCCGAACAGGTATGCAAAAAACGGCGGCGTGCAGCGCCGCCATTTTTGCGCTATCTGCGAAAAACCGGATGGGTGGGTGGATTTCGCTCCCCCCCCCCCCCCCCCCCTCCCCGTACAGGGCGCGTGTTAAAGCTAACTTTCCTTAGTAAAAGTTGCTGAGATTTTCTTCTATATCAGGACATGTGTCAATCTTGCGCCGATTTCAGGCAGTTGGGGGGGGGGGGGCAATTGCCCATTTTGCCCAACCCTAGATCCGCCACTGGATCTTTGTATTTTGCAAAAGATGCGGGACTCGGGGGAAAATTGGGCAAATTTGGCCATTTCCTGTGGATTTATATCCATTTTCATGTTTCCCCAATGACTTATAATTGGGAAGTCACAAAATAGACTTCACCTTAGGTCACCGATATAAAAATCATCCGAAATAGCAGAATTGTAGGTGTTTGTTTGTAGCCTGCTTAAATCCTGTGAGTATTCAACTGATCGGTCAAACAATGTGCTACGGCGGCACGACCTCACATTTGTTGGAGGTGGGATCACTAGACTTGACTTAGTGACGTGACCTTAGGAGACCCGAGGTAAACAAATTAACAGGATTTTGGCAATTGATAGGCAAGCAGTTGTATCAAAAATGGCGGCGCGAAATGGCGTCGTTTTCCGCTATTTCCAAAACAAATCTAAGGGGGATGGCATCCGCCCCCACTGGCGGATCCAGGTGCGGACATCAGGGGCACCCCCCCCCCCCCCCCCCACACACACACACACAAGAATCTGTGGGGGGGGGAGGGCATGCAATACAAGTATTCCCCCCTCCTCCTGCGCGTGCCCTGCACTGACCGTGAAAAACAATGATCTTAGGAGAAAACTTCATGAAAACGGAAGTTTTTTTCTTTTCTCAAGTGATTGCATTTGAAGTTTGTATATATCCCTTGGTTTCAATGATAGACAAAACAGCACACCTGATGTAATTCATGCAGCCCCGGTGACAGGCGCCCCGCTGGAAGGGGGGGGGGAGAATTTGCCCCCTCCCGTATTTTCTCAATAACTTTAAAACTGTGATATATATATATATATATATATATATATATATATATATATATATATATATATATATATATATATCAACGTGAAACTTGCAGTACCTTATACTGCACCAATTATAAGTCTTCTCAATAAATTTCAATGCAATTTATGTAGTATTTTGGGAGATAATAACGTTTTAATGACGTCATATCATGCCATTTTTGGCGGAAAAACAATAAATGTTGGGAAAATCGTAAAAATAGAGTTTCAAAGCAAATTGCAAATACAAAAACGTCAAAAGAAAGGAAATTACATTTTCTTCCAAATGGCTGTCTCGGATTTGTGATTTTTTGGGGGTTTTTGACCCCCCAATTTTTTTTTCTCGGAAAAATGTCCACAAAATCAATTTTTGTGAATTCGAAAAGTGAATTTCTTAAGCTCGAATACCAAAATAAAGTGACTGTCCCAAATCCGCGGAGGAAAAAAATGGGGTACCTTTTGCCACAAAAAGGTGCCCCCGAAAATGGGGATACCTTTTTGCCCCCCCCCCCCCCCTTCCCAGTGGGTTTCCCTTAAAATAGGCCCTGACCTGGACACGGTCCACCCCGCTCACTGACGTCACCTGACCTTGAGTGCGACCGCTGCCACCGGCCGCAGGCCATCCCAGTCAGGAGCAAATAGCGAGCGCCGAAGCGACTCGAACCCGGGCTACCACTACCGGGATAGGTCAGAAGTCCAGCGCTCTCCCACTGAGCTACAGGGGCTAGTTTTGATAAACAATAAAAATGTACGGCCTTCTGTCCTGAATCGGCGCGGTATAAGGCCATTTTTGACAATATAAAAAGAAATTGTATTCACAAATATAAAATCGTGTTTGGTAAAAAAAAATCAAAGGTGAACCATTTCCTTTAAGCCCGTATGACTGCCAAATAGCCTTGCCTACACCTTTATAAACCCTAAACGAACTTAAATGTACTCTTTAAGTCACCCACTGCACTTTCCGAAACGTAAAATGACGAAGAACAATATCAGAAGTGTTTTACCGGACGATAGCACCAATACGTTTACAACGGAAGACTTCAACGCCGAAACTGCGTTTGCAATGGTTTACAAATCTCAAAACCCGGTAGGATAAATTTTCGAATTTTTTGAAAATTATTTTTGCATCTTGTTACGAACATACCAAGACACATAAAATCACTCTGCCAGATCTGAAATCTGAATTCGGCAAATGACGACGTGGTCGAATGGTTAGGTTGGTTGCACGGCTGCATCAAAGCCAAGCGCTCCCGGTGTCGGCACTAAGGCGCACTCTCGCCCGCGCCTCACGCGCAGAATCGCCCCTCGCGTCGCGCGAACTGAGCACTGCGCGCCGCCGACCCGGCTTACGGAGCGGGCTCTCGGCCAGTCACGGACAAACGGTGCATCGCATGTTGAAAAACCTAGCTCTGTCCACTAGCACATCTATCCAAGGAGATAGTGCCAAATTTCCAGCGACCTCCGATCGCTGCAAATTATACTTTTGGACAATTGAATGCACCATATTTGTCAAACGTAGCCTCTGACCGGAGGTCTGTTCACGACCACCTGCGGTTCGGCGGCTTCCAGCAGGCCCTTTCCCCGTCCCTTTCCTCATGCGTCATCACAAGCAGGCGTCTCTTGAACACTGAATGCCGCGACGCGCCACTTCACGTACGACATTTCTCCTGCGGTTGCTTCTTACCGACCGCCAGAACCGCGGCCAACCGCAGCCGTGTGATGACATACCGCTCGCCCCATCCCCACTTTTAGTTACCCCCCCTGCTACCGACCACTGCTGACCGCCGAACCGCAGCCAACCGCAAGGTCCGTGAACTTTGGCAAATATGGTGCATACAATTGTCCAAAAGTACCATTTGTAGCGATCGGAGGTGGCTGGAAATTTGGCACGATCTCCTTGGATAGCTCGGCTAGTGGACAGATATATGTTTTTCAACATGCGATGCACCGTTTGTCCGTGACTGGCCGAGAACCCGCACCCTAAGCCGGGTCGGCGGCGCGCAGTGCTCAGCTCGCGTGTCGCGAGGGAGATTCTGCGCGAGGCGCAGGCCGGACGGCGCCGTAGTGCCGACACCAGAGGCCTGTTCACTGTTCAGTGTTCACGGACCCTGCGGTTGGCTGCTGTTTGGCGGTCAGCAGTGGTCGGCAGCCGGTGGGGTAACTAAAATTGGGGATGGGGCGAAAGGTATGACGTCACACGGCTGTGGTTCCGGCGGTTGGCACGGAGCAGCCGCAGGGTGAAATGTTTGTGTTCAGGAGACGCTTGCTTGTGATGACGCATGCGGCACGAGGGAAGGGGCGGGTCTGGCTAGAGCCTGCTGGAAACCGCCGAACCGCAGACATGGCCGTGGACAGGCCTCTGGAGCGCTTGCCTTTGATGCGGCCGTGCAACCAACCAAACCATATAATGGCTTTGCATTCTATGAGACCTTACGTCGTACAGAGCATGACGAATCGGTAGACATGTCATTGGTCTGCATTTTCGCCACGCGATAGCGCTGGCCAAACGAAATTGGGGCGCGAATTCGGACAGAATGTCGATTTAAAAAAGGCGCTCGATGGATTTTTGACAAATTTACATCGTTGGATTCCGCGTGAGCTCAGCTTTCGAATGGTTCATCTCCCGTAGTTTGACCCATCCGAACCCTTCCAACGAACCGTGGAAGGGCTCAACAGGCGTAATTTGTAATGTAAACTTGCGATCAGTGAAGACCCCAAAATAAGTCCCTTGTCTTAAGCTATGACAGAATTTTAGGCCGACCCGATCGGACTTAATGGCTAGGAGCGAATCTTAGGCCGACCCGATCGCGGTGGCGTAGGCCTGTTTACTACTAGAGCTGCCACTTTTCAGGCCTGTGACTACCCGCGCCGCGCCGCAAACCCTGTTCAACTACCCACCACTACCCACGTGCTCAAATAAGCTGTCAACTACCCACAACTACCCTCAACATAATTTTTACTATTTTGGGATTTAATAAAATTAAAGAAAAAAAACTTTAAATTATGCAAACTCATGCAATAAACTTGAATGATATTGCTGTTCTTGCTACACTCTAAATGAGTACTTTTTGAAGGTAGGGCCTACAACTGCAGCCAGCGTGTCGAACCAAAGTGCGATTCTGCCAGTCCGGCTCCCCAGAGTTATGACCTGCTCATTTATGGTGCGTCCGGTGTCACTCGATGAGCTGATGGCAGCCATGTCAGCGATGAACCCGACGACGTCGTGTGGCCTAGACGATGTAAGCACACAACTTTTACAGAAGTGTTTTCGTGGCATCAGCTGTCCCCTACTTGACGTCATTAATAGCAGCCTCATTGACGGAACGGTGCCCAGCGCGTGGAAACACGCCCTCGTCACAGCCCTCCCGAAAACTAGTAATTTGAATGATCCAGCCGCATTTAGACCGATCTCTGTCGTACCAGCAATAGCAAAGATAGTTGAGCGCATCGTTCACCACCAACTCAGTTCCTATTTCAACCAGCATGATTTATTTTCACATACACAGCACGGGTACCGAACAAACTTTTCCACCGAGACCGCGCTTACCGTTGTGATGGACAAAATATTTACTGCGATGGATACTGGTGACGTCGCTCTGCTTGTTTTGATTGATTTGTCGAAATGCTTTGACGTTGTGGATCACAAACTGCTCTTATCCAAGCTCAAAATGTACAATATCGACACGAAATGGTTTGAAAGTTACCTTCGCGGGCATACCCAACAGGTTCAGATCAGATACCCATCGGGTCACACGGTGCGATCCCGTAGCCTCCCCAACGGAATGAGAGTATTCCAGGGTACCGCCCTTGGGCCGTTCATGTATTCCATTTTTTTCTCTCAAATGACCTAGCATTACACACAAAAGACGCTACAGTGATACAATATGCCGACGATACGCAGATTTTGGTTACCGGAAAGAAAAGTAAAATGCAACAGCTCGTCACGACCATGGAAAGCACCTTGTTGGTCGTAATGGACTGGTTCAACAACCATTCTATGAAGGTTAACACAACAAAAACACAGTTGATAGTTTTCGGGACGAAGGCTATGCTGCGTCATATGCCCCCTGTGAACATAAAGTTCGGGTCAGGACAGAAGGTTGTAAATTATTGATTTTATGATGTGCGTTATTGGTCTGCGCATGCTCCATGGCAGTGCTGGCACTTTCAGACGGTGCGGTACATCATATTATTCCTTCGCCAAAAAGTCAAATATCTTCGGCTGGAGAGTCTTTTCAGCCAATAAAAGTTCCAGATAAGGATTTCTCAACACGGGTTACAAAACTGCTATTTCAGTTCAAAACCCATGTTGAAGGTGAACTATTTCCTTTAACTTCTGTGCGCGGGTGGTGAGCGGAAGGAGAAGATGCGATCACATATCTGATGTCGTCCAAGATCTCCGGTGGCTAAACGCTGATCAACTGGTCAAATACCACACGCTTTGCCTGCTCAAAAAGGTCCTGCTCACAGGCCAACCACCTGATATAGCCGCGATGTTTATCCGTGCTGATCACACACACGACACGCGGCAGTCTAACCAACTAAGGCGCCCCCGTGCTGTGAGAAACTCCGGTGCTCGCCGATTTAGCTATAAAGCATCGGATCTTTTCAACCGCTTGCCACCTGACGTGCGCAATACTGCGCGTCTCTGTAGTTTTAAGCGCCAGCTGATGGAACTGTTGCTGAGTGATGCGCGCGATAACACATGAGTGCGCAGCGTGTGGTCGTGAGCGTGCGTGATGCTGCACTGGGTGTGGGTGTGGGTGTGGGTGTGGGTGTGGGTGTGGGTGTGGGTGTGGGTGTGGGTGTGGGTGTGGGTGTGGGTGTGGGTGTGGGTGTGTGTGTGTGTGTGTGTGTGTGTGTGTGTGTGTGTGTGTGTGTGTGTGTGTGTGTGTGTGTGTGTGTGTGTGGGTGTACGCTGACTGATGTCTAATTCGCCGGAATGATCCCTTGACCGATGGTATGGTGTGTTTTGCTGCTTTTACCATGTTTTGCTCGTCCCCTTTTATCCGATATGACGTGTAACTTTTAAAAAGCCACTGATATTTGTGGAAAGTTACGAAATATATGAATATATGAATATATGCTGAAATGAAAGCGCATTCACTGAAATACGGGTTAAAACTTTCCTTTTTTGAAAAGTGAAAATTCTGCTACCCGCCAACTACCCACTTCAGCCAAATGATTGCACGTGCTACCCACAGCTACCCACGTGGGTAGTAACTACCCACGTCTCGTGGGTAAGCGGGTAGAAAAGTGGCACCTCTATTTACTACTCTATCGGACTTAATGGCGGGGTTAGGTTAGGTCATAAATATAGGCACTGGCGGATCCAGGGGGGGCCAATCCGGCCATGCCCCCCAAAAAAAAGCCTGGAAGGGGGGGGGGGGGGGGCAACATGTCTTTTGGCCCCCCCAAAACAAAATAAAAAATATATAAAAATAACTGTAATATGAGCCTCAACGCATATAAAAAACACAATAAAATTCCGTGTTCTGTGAATTTTAAAAAAAACAAAATTAACACGTTCATAAATAATGATTTCGTCGTCGACGAAGGAATAACTAGACCCACGACCAAGGGCGGATCCAGGGGGGGGGGCGAACGGTGCCATGCCCCCCCCCAAGCCTGTTTAAGGGGGGCCAAACTATGTTTTGCCCCCCCCCCAAGACGTGAAATTTAATGCATGCTATATTTGCGTTTTTAGAACGGTACTGGGCATCCCAAAATTGCAGCAGTCAAAATCAATCTAGCTTCAGTCAAAAACTGAAAAATTTCGCGCCGCTTCGCGGCATGACACAAGTTTCGCAATTGCATATACAAATTTGGAAAATTAATTCCATTAAGTGTCTTGCAGAGGCTCTCCTTGGCGGTAATTGCTGGCCCCAGGGCCAACTCTCTTCATAAAATATTATCTTTAAAGCGGGCTACATGTTTAGCTTGTCTGCCGAGTTCCGAAAAAGGCGACGCGAACGCAAAGACGCGGACTTCGGCAACCGGAAGCTGTTCCAGCGGTGCCCAACTTGTTGGCCCGAAGAGCTAATAGTGGGGACCAGGCCAGGACTATCTCCCCAAGCCATCTCCCCCAGGCTCCTCCAGATCCACAGGGACCATTTATGCGCGGAAATGTCGGTCTGCCTCTTGCTACTTTGAAACCATTTGCACCGTTACCAGTTGTTTGTTACAGTTCGGTACATAGGTATGTATACAGACTACAGTTATTATTATCATATGTACTATTGAGCGCAGACTGCCACCGGCCATCGTGATTTACTATCCGAGGCTAATGTATATGAAAAACTACCTTCATTTCAACATTTTGCATCATACCGAGATGTGCAACCAGGAAAAGGGGTTACCCGAGGCTTGGCTCCACTCACGGTCTGGTTCCAATATTAAAAATGCGTTTTCCACGACCTAAAATTAAAATGTTCACGCCGCTTCGCGGCGTCACATCAGTGGCCATCGTCATAACGAAGCCATCGTCATCGTCTTCGTTTCGTCGTAACGCTGAATTGAATGAATAACATTTTTAGCTTATTATCCTCTACAAGGCTAAGAAGCTAAAAATGCCTATGTTTCTGGGTTTTATCAGGCAAACCCGAGAATAAAAAAAATCGCGCCGCTTCGCGGCGCTAAATAACAAGTACCTACTATAACATGCAAATCCACATTAGAAATGTTGCAAAGGCTTAAATACACGCATAACAAATTGGGATACATTTTGTTGTCATTTCAGCCGACCCCCCACTCAAAAATTATCGGCGACGCCCCTGGGTACAGCTGACAATTGACATAGTTTTTATCAGTGTAAGGCAATGTCGGAACAATACAAACTGCAAGCTGACATCTTTCCTTTTTCGATATCCCAAAAGGTCGAAAACCTAAAAAAAAATGGGGAAAAAAATCGAAATCGTGTGGTTGCAAAATAAAGTGGCCCAAATCCGGGAAGAAATTCGAAATTGGGGGTAGGTAAGGTCCGCTAAAAAAACGGTTTGGCCCCCCCAAAACGGCCGGCTGGATCCGCCCTTGAATATAGGTTAGGTTAGTTTAGGGTCAAATCGCTGTTAAAGGAAATAGTTCACCTTCGGAAAATTTTCAGAACACGATTTTATTATATTTTTTAATAGTTTCTTTTTTTCTTTTCAAAAATGATCCTACATCGCGCCAATTCAGGACAGAAGGTCGTAAATTATTAATGTTATGGTGTGCGTTATTGGTCTGCGCATGCTCTATGCAGTGCTGGCACTCTCAGACGGAACGGTATATCATATATGCGCCGCATTCCTTCGCCAAAAAGTCAAATATCTTCGGCTGGAGTCTTTTCAGCCAAGAAAAGTTGCAGATAAGGATTTCTCAACACGGGCTACAAAACTGCTATTTCAGTTCAAAATCCCATGTTGAAGGTGAACTATTTCCTTTAAGACCATTAACAAGGGACTTATTTCGGTGTCTTTACTGATCGCAATTTACATTGCAATATACGCGCCCAACAGATGCAAAAAGTGACAGCTCCAATTGGGATATGCGACTGCTAGTCATTCACAAACATGGAAGTCTCTTTAGCGCCACAAATGTATTTTTTATGTTAATGTGCGAACCTGGCGGATACCTTTCAAACTATAAATTTAAGTGCATCATTTGGATAATTTATTCCAAGAATTGAGACCAAACACCATTTTTTGTTTCAAGTTATATGTTTGTAAAAATTTTATTGTGAAGAAATGATTCAAAATTCGAAACTAAGAATAGTTAAAAATGGTGTCATTGGTCTTCCCAGTCCTTAGACAATACCGACTTTTCGACAAGTCTACTTGCACGTGTTTGGTGGTATAGATTGCATGCCCTGTTAAATTCAGGTTTAATCAATTAGAAGTTCGGTTACCCTTTACTCTTTCTGATAATGGCGCCCACAAACAGCGGAGGTGTCATGGGAACAATCAAGAGCTTCTACTATGATCCTTTCCGGTGGTAAGTACCGATGATTACCTAGGTACCTTAGTGAGTTAGGGTTTGAGGCCAGGTTTGGTATCATAAGGAAATCGGCCTTCAGACCGATTTCCTTATGATCATTCATTCGATCTTAATGTGTGATAAGTGCTTGAATAACCTTGTCTTAAACTATAATAATCACAATTAAAAACAACTATAAATTAGATCTGATTGCTGATGTGTCGGGTCATGTCCAAATAAGAGACTTTGCACCATTTGTAGTGAGTTGGTGGTTAAAAGCATCCTGCATCAGTAGGGTAAACTGCCATAACCCCGGACAAATTCTAAGCTCAGACTTTTCATGCTATCAGAATGTAAACAATACAGACACACTAAAGCACTGTGTGTCAGTATGGTATCATCTACACTGATAGCATAACAAGTCTGAGGTTATCATGTGTCCAAAGATTGGACTTAAGCCCTATCAAACAGACCACCAATAGCATGCACAATCTGGTGTCTTGAAATTACTAGCAATTTGACCTTTACCATAAGTACCTAACTAGTGGCTGGCACTGCTCACTCCTACCGACTTGGTTTCACAATAGGAGATGATGGAATGCCATTATTTTGGCATTGTCATCAAACCTTGCACCAATGCAGGCCGTTGCCATCCCAATACCTATAAGCTGTTCAATAAATGCCCCTGGTGACGTCACCAGAGCCCTGTTCGGCTGCCGGCTCTCACGTTAGCCAGTGCTAGTGGGCTCGCAGGTTGCCTAGCAACGTGCGATTCACCAATCAGGAGCGAGCAAACGATGACGACATGCGCACAGTTTCATGTATGCGTGCCCCCTTACGTGACGTCACATGCTCGCGCGCGAGCAGCATTCCAGCGATTGAAAAAGAGCGCTAGCATGGCTTGCTAACAGGTTTGCTCGCCGGTGTTCGGCGGCCGCGAGCTGACGTCACTCACTATGACGACACTGATGACGTCGACTGCCGAACAGCGTCGGTGACGTCGGTGACGTGTGACGTCGGTGAGCGCTCTCGCGAGAGCCGGCTGCCGAACAGCGCTCTGAGCATTACTTTTTGGATCCCTGTGAGTTTACTTGTCATTAATATGAGACTTGATACTGTCTAACATACATTATTGATGATTTACTTTACATGTATGTCACTTGTGAAGTAGTGTCATACATTTAGCTTGCTATGCCAGATATAAGTTTGCCCTTGGTGATGTCATGGCAGATTTTGTGCAGCAGGGACAGTTCTACCTGGTTATAATAGGGCCTTGGCACCAATGAAGCTGTCTAATGGCTGCCACCTATGGTGAATGGTAAATATACCTAATGTGCCATATATTATTATATTACAGCTATATGGTAGACATAAAGTTTCTGAATAGAAGATAGTGACAAGACCATGGTATGTATGAGTTTCTGCATGCTTAAATGCTAAAACCCAGGATTGACCTGGTGACCTTAACCCTCGCCCAGGTAGGGGGGGGGGGGGTGGATGCCACCCCCTCAGTTTTTATGAAATAACTAGCATAGTTTCCAACCGATTTTGATGCAACTTTCAGGACCCTACTTTAAAAAAAATCCCACATACTCTGAAAATTCATGACCTGTGACCTATGACCTGTTTCTCAAGGTTATGTCAGGCACAGCTGGCGTCCCACAGTATTGATGTTTGTAACTTGTGCAGTTTTTGAGTGTTTGTTGTTCAGGAGCATATGCACAGGTGTTTCCAGGTGACAGTTGTGGTTTCCACTGAGATTGTGAACTCAGATGACTTTTTTTGGCTTCTGGCGGTTTCTAGGACATTTTGTGATGCTGATTTCAAATTTGGACCATTTTACATAAGTATATGTTCCACTGGGGTCATGCGCTTACACAGGTCAACCGAGGTCACTGACCTTAGATGACCTGACATGACCTTCTTTGGAATTTGGCAGTTTTTAGAACATTTTGTGACGCTGATTACGAATTTGGCACCCAGTACGCATTGTGATATGCTCAGTCACGATTCTAGCTCGATAAAATTCAATGTATACGCATTCACAATTTGGATGACTTTTGGGTCATTAACATGACCTCAGAGGTCACCTATTGACCCAAGACCTTAAAATCGAGTATCAGCAGCTTCCTCTCGTCACAAGCAACCCGCTCGTCTTTGACGCGAAGCTCTAGCTCAATTAGGGGCGAAACGCTAAGGGGGGGGGGGGGGGGGGTCGTGGGTCGTACCCGAACACGTAGTGATTTTGCCCTACCCGGGCGAGGGTTAACCCTCGCCCTACGGGAGCTTTTTTCACCTTCGCCCTACGGGGGGGGGGGGGCTGACAGGCCCCCCTGTAACTTCCAAACCAAGCAACTTAGAGCAATGCGGTAAGAACCAGCATGTTGCCTGTCATGAGAGGAATCTAACTATGCGATTTTTAGGTTTCAGGCCAACGGGTGACCTTCCAGGTTAAGTGAATGACCTCAGATTTACCACGTCCAGAACAGCGATTTTGCTCTTCAGAAAACCTCAAAATTAGAAATTGATCAATGTAAATAAAAAGGCGTGTTCCTAGACCAGTTTTGGCTCAGAAATATTTGTATAATGTAATTATTTGTTCGTATCTTGTCAAAAATGAGTAAAAAAAAGTCAAAAAAAATGACAGTTTCTTGTTTTTCTTTCTTGCACTCAGTCAAAAATGAAGATATTGCTTTGAAATTTGGTATTGGTATTTTCCATGCTCAGTTCTCTCATATATTGCGGTTTTTCTAACATCTTTGAAAATTTTGATTTCGTGGAGATCCCCCCCAAAAAAAGTTTTTTTTATATTTCAGGGGTCAAAAACCCAAGATTTTGAAAATCCGAGATTGCCATTTGAAAGAGAATGCCATTTTGTATCTTTGGTGAATTGCGTTTGCAATTTCTTTTAAAACTCTGTTTTCTACCATTTTTCAAATATTTATCGTTTTTCCACCAACATGACGTCATCAAAACATGATTATCTCCCAAACTACTTAGCCAATTTCAATTACATGTTTACAGCTTACGTATAATTGTTGTAAACTCAGCTACCGATTTTTTTTTAGCTAGATGCGCTGCATGTGTAAAAAGTTATTCAAGAAAAACCTCAGGGGGGGGGGGGGGGGGGGGCTGTCAGGCCTCTCAGTAGGGCGAGGGTTAAGATCTTTACTCTGATTCTCTTCCAACTGAGCTACTTTCACACTGACAGCAGATGAACCAGGACACCATAACAGCATATCAAATGTTGTGACTATGTATGCACATTGTACACTGTACAGTAATCAAAAACTGTCAACTGGGGCAACTCTGATAACCAGGGAAACCATGATAATTTTACTTCTCATTGCATGTTACATCAATTGTTTTCATCTTGTTTGAGTGGTATTGAAGGTGAAGTTGAATGGAAGGCCCAAATAACTGCCAAATATCCGCAAATAAAGATGCTTATACATTTCATTTGCCTTCTATATCCCCATGCTGTACTTGTGTATTCACAGCACTTGGTGAGATCATGCCCTGGCAGGTTCACCCTGCACCCCTCTAGGTTGCCAACCCAGTCAGCCCCCAGGCACAGTGATGTGCAGTCAGCCCCCAGGCACAGTAATGTGCAGTCAGCCCCCAGGCACAGTGATGTGCAGTCAGCCCCCAGGCACAGTGATGTGCAGTCAGCCCCCAGGCACAGTGATGTGCACTGGACCTGCAACTATCGAGTATATGTCACCAACCTGGTTAACCTGTGGAGCCTGGCAATTCACTTTTGGTGATTTTTTGTTTGTTGTATTTTTGTGAAGGTGGCATGTGCCACTAGTCTCCTGCCACCCCAAATGATACAGTACAAGAAGGTTCTCGTCAAGCTCTGTTGGCACACCAAATTTGCCCATCTAGCTCAACAATGGACACCGCTAGGAAAACAGGTTGCTCAAGATTGCACAAAGTGCATGAGGTTGCACTCATCTGGCAGGTGCAGTTTGTGGCCCTCCGGGTTGCCAATCGCAATGGGCCCTGTACCAGTGTACCATGTACGTGATCTGCAAGTATCAAGTCTGAGTCACTAAACATTTGACCTGTAGAGCTGATTTTGGCAAAGGCCCGCTTTTTGGCATCTGACGCGCTAAGTTTTTCTAATCGACTCACGACCAGCACCGGTATCTTTAGCACGAGTTGGCGTATCTAGCGGTGCTACTTGCTCCCCCCTGGGTACGTTAACAGAACACACAGACACAAACGCACACACACACACACACACGAGCCGGCCAATTTTGCTCTGAGCCTGAGCTGCCCCGAATCGGCCCGGGTCTGCATCCGTGCTTGTTACACTGAAGCATGCTGTAATTGTTCGCTATGACCAAAATGAACCCCGCTTTAGACAAGCTAAGTAGCTGTTGGATAGCTCTGTTGTTTTGTGTATTTTTTGAGGAACCACATTATATTTAGATATAAAGATTAGATATTTAGTTTTGTGGATCGTTTAGGTATTATTTTTAAGCATTCATAGTTAGCTGTTACCTCTTACTTGCTTTTTAAAGGACTTTTCATTCTAGCTTGTGTGCGCCAAAATTGTCTTAGTCTTATTTTTGTGTTATTAGTTGCAGGGTTGGATAAGTAGATATTTTTTAGAAAATTAGGGATAATTAAGGTGTATTTAGTATTCAGTTTATTTAAGGATTAGATATTTAGTCTAGTATTAGGTGCACTCATAGCTGATTTGTGTCACTAGCTTTACTTAGATCTAGTTAAGGTTTAGAAGAAGAAAAAACAAACCAAAAAAAAAGAAAAAAAGTTAAGTTAAGTTAGTAAAGTATTGAAAAGTGCATAGTACCTAAGTTATATACCTAAGTTACTAGTGTATTCAAATGAGCATGACTAGGATGCAGGCGAAGGTAGCAGAGCTAGAGGCCCTCCAGGCTAGGGTAGCAGAGCTTGAGGCGCAGTTAAGTAAGTGTAGGTGTAGAGATGAGCCGCAGGAGGGTGTAGCTCCTGACCAAGGAACGTATGCACAGATCGTGGTTAGGGGGTCAGAAAAGGAGCCTACAGGATCAGGGACCAGTGGTAGTTCTGATAGGGGCATAAGGGAGGAGGATAAGGCAAAGGTGGATAGTGCGGCTGGGGTTTGGAAGTGTGTTGGAGGGTCACGTTTCTGGAGACATTACTTTCCCATTGTGGAAAGTAATGCTAGGGCCACAGACAGTAAGGATGAGGAGGGGTGCTGGGTAATGGAGGGTGGTAGCAGAATCTGGAGGAGGAAGAGGGAAGGGGATCAGGAGGGATGGACAAAAGTTCAGGGTAGAGTCAGGCAGTACAGCCCCAGAGAACATCCGCAGGTTACAATAGCAAATAGGTTCAGTGCGTTAGAGTCAGCAGCTGAAAGTGACAGGGAAGAGATTCAGCATTTAGTGGTTGGGGACTCAAGGGTAAGGCCCTTAAGGCGAACATTCTGTGGGAAGAGGGACAGATGTATAGTCAAACCAGGGGCAAGAGTAGTTGATATGGGCCCTGTCATTGAGGCAGAACTTGGTAGGAGTAGCCAGGAGACAGTTATACTACAGGTGGGGGTGAACGACATAGGACCTAGGCAGAGTGTGAGAATAGTAGCGGAGTACCAGAGCCTGCTGCAGAGGTTGAAGGAGTCCAGGAAACCAGTCATTGTGACTGGCATCCTCCCTCGCTGTGGAGCCAGTGAGGAGTGGTACTCGAGAGCTCTGTCTGTGAACAGCTCAGTTCAGAACTTATGTTCAGCTATGGGGCTTAGTTATGTAGACTTATGGGATCAGTTCTATGAGTGGCATAGGTACTATATGAAGGATGGGCTTCACTTATCGGATGAGGGGGCAAGGGCTTTGGGAGATGCCTACAGAAGTGTCATTCAGGGAAACTAGGTAGGAGGGGGGGGGGGGGGGGGGGGGGGGTTCAGGCGCTAGTACTAGGGCATCAGGAAGTAAGCATTGGTAGAAGTTCATGTCAGAATAGGACAGTAGATCATAATTCCCTCAGAATTAGTAGAGTCAGCTCAAAGTATAAGATCACGTGTGTTGCTGAATGCCCAAAGTATTAGGTCTAAATTTGATGAGTTTGAGTGTTATGTTGCCCTTGAAAAGCCTGATATCATTTGTGTAACCGAGACATGGGTTAGTGAGGGGTATAATAGGGATAGGCTACAGGATTTCGAGTTACAAGGGTATAACATGTTCTCATACTGCAGAGAATCACGGCAGGGGGGCGGAGTGTTTGTATATGTAAATAGCTTGTACTGCACTACTAGAGTTGATGATTCTAGTAAAGTAAAAGAAGTAGAATCAATCTGGCTTGACATTAAAATTGGTACAGGAAACAGAGGAAGGTTGAGGATAGGTGCATTTTACAGACCAGGGAATCTTCTAAGGAACTCCCAAGCTGAAACAGACCAAGATATTTGTGAGGAAATACGTAGGAACTTTCGGGCTCATTGTCTTATTATGGGAGATTTTAACTTAAGAGGATACGAAAGTATAGCAGAGGAAACAAATGAGTGTAGGTTGTATAGGCAAATCTTTGAAGAGGAGCTTTTCATGCATCAGTTTGTAACAGAGCCAACCAGACATTGCTCCATTCTAGACCTTGTATTCTCACAGACAACAGTGATCTAGTTAGTGACATAAGTATTTGTGCAGGTCTAGGAACCAGTGATCACAATATGGTTAAATTCAATATCTCATCAGAAATGAGGCCCAAAGATAACCTTATTATGGTTCCAAACTTCAGCCGGGCTGATTTTGATGGTATTAGAAATGACCTCGCACAGATAAAATGGAACGTTGAGTTGGCAGGTTTAGATGCATGTGAGGCCTGGAATGTTTTCAAAGCTAGATTAAGCCAAATTCAAAATCGGCATATACCCCTCAGGCACAAACGTAACAGAACCAAGGGCAATCCAGTTTGGCTTACCCCAGAAGTAAGGAGTGCTATACAAGCTAAAAGAAGTGCATTTGGCATTTTGAAGGGATCTTCACTAGATATAAATCAGAAGGCCTACCAGAATGCAAGAAATTCAGTTAAGAAAAAGGTCAGAGCAGCTAAAAGGGCAAAGGAACTTGATTTAGCTAGACATTGTAATGCAGATAGTAAGAAGTTCTTCAGTTTTTATAAGTTCAGTACAGTTTCCAAAAATATAGGTCCATTTAAGGTAGATGATGTGTTAGTTAGCAAGGACAGTGAAATGGTTGAAGTGCTTAATGATCAGTTTCAATCTGTCTTTACTATCGAGGACCAGAGTAGTATTGCAGCACTTC
The DNA here is from genome assembly GCA_036785665.1 of Chirona hameri. NCBI lineage: Eukaryota > Metazoa > Arthropoda > Thecostraca > Balanomorpha > Balanidae > Chirona > Chirona hameri. The sequence goes on from JAXIVJ010002103.1 coordinate 87,418, forward strand.
AGCCTGAGCTAGAGACAGAGGAGACTATAGGAGAGCTAGGTGGCATAAGTAGTGAACTTGTTCTAGAATATCTAAAGAAAGTAAGGCCTAACAAGGCAGAAGGACCTGATGAAATCCATGCTAGACTTTTAAGAGAATCTGAAAGGGAGTTGTCGGTTCCATTAGCCATAATATTTTCTAAATCACTCGCAGATAGTAAAATTCCACTTGATTGGAAAAGAGCAAATGTTGTTCCTATTCATAAAAAGGGAGATAGAAGTAAAGAGGAAAACTATAGACCAGTTAATCTGACCTCATTAGTCTGCAAGGTGCTTGAATCAATCATCAAAGATAGGATTGTTGAATTCTTGGAGCAAAATGAACTCATCAAGGATACACAGCATGGCTTTAGGAAGGGCCGTTCTTGTTTAACTAATCTTCTGGAGTTTTTGGATGTTGCAACAGATAGCTTTGATCAGGGTAAACAGTAGCTCATGTAGCTTTAGTTCCCATGTAGCTTTTCTTGATTTCAGTAAAGCATTTGACAAAGTCCCCCATACAAGACTGGGGTTGCAACTTAAAATTCATGGGATCAGGGGCAAGATTCTGGATTGGATAGAAACGTGGCTTTCAGGACGCCAGCAAAGGGTTATATTGAATGGGTGCCAATCACAATGGAAGGAGGTTCTCAGTGGGGTTCCACAGGGCTCAGTCCTGGGCCCATTGTTTTTTATAATATTTGTGAATGCAATTGAGAACAGTATAGACAGCAAAGTCTTGAAATTTGCAGACGATCTAAAAGTTGTCAGGATTATTAGAGGAAAACATGATCAGGATGTTTTTCAATCAGATCTGGACAAGCTAGTTGAGTGGTCTGAAGCATGGCAGATGAAATTCAATTTGAGTAAATGTAAGATTATGCACGCTGGACGGGTTAGCAGTAAACATAGGTATGAAATGGGTGGGCAGAAAATGGAGCAGATTGAAAAGGAAAGAGATTTAGGTGTCGTGGTAAACAATAGACTATCAGCGTCAGACCAGGTTGTAGAAGCTAGGGAAAAGGCACTTAGAATGCTAGGGGCCATTAACAGAAATGTTTCCTACAAGAGTGAAAAGGTAATAACAAAACTGTATTGTGCATACGTTAGACCACATTTGGAGTATTGTGTACAAGCCTGGTCTCCAACATATGAGAAAGATTGCTGGTTGTTAGAAAGAGTTCAAAAAAGGGCAACAAAAATGGTTAATTGTCTTGGTAGTTTACCTTATGAAGATAGATTAAAGAAATTGGGTATGTTTTCACTTAGATATAGAAGGCTAAGAGGAGATCTAATTGAAGTCTTCAAATTTGTAAGTAGTCAGCATTCTGGATATTTAAAGGGTATGTTTGAGTTCAATAGGGAAAATCGAGGTAGAGGTCATCAGCATAAACTCATTATGAAACAAAGTAGGACTAGGCTACGACAGTCATTTTTCAGTAGAAGGGTTGTAGGACATTGGAATATGCTACCAGGGGATGTCGCTGATGCAGTGACACTTGCTTCCTTCAAAATTAGATTAGATAAATACTTTACAGAGAAGGGATTAGTTCATAAATACTCGTGGGATTAGCCTTCTTTTATGCAGGTAGAGTAAGGTGATTTGAAGGGGCGAGACTGGTGGAGGGGTGTGGGTGGGGTGGGGTGCAACCTCGGATGGGCCCAAGAGGCTCTTTGTTGCACTTTTCTTTTATGTCTTTATGACCATCAGCTGTCGTCTGTCGCAGGTCGATCGTGAAGAGTGTGGCCGTGTTCGCCGTCGGAGTGAAGATCGCCCGCGAGTGTGTCGGCCTGGACCTGCTGGCGCCGCCGACGGCATGAGGTAGGGCTCGTCACCTGGAGTCAGTCACTCTGACCTGTATGACTAGGGCAGATGGTGCAGCTCACCATCATAGACAGGGTTTGACAGACGTGCTTTAGTTGAAACGTGCTTTAGCCTCCCCATGCTCTTCACAGTCGCCATAAATAACGTGTTTTGTTTTCTTATAGCATCATATCAATAACTCATTTCCCATGGCAGACTTGCGACCTGTTAGGGAATAGCTTCACCTAAATCGTCATGACCTCGCCATCAGGCCCCTGGTCTCATCTCTCATCAGACACCCGGCTCCCCGCTCCTCACCGTTATACCCTTCCTTCCTCGACATCGGACACCTGACCTGACCCCTGGCCTCTCCTCTTCTTAAATTCCTGACCTCTCGTTTCCTGCAAAATTCTGACCTCCCCTGTCCTCACTGTTACATCCCTGACCTCCCCTTTCTTCACCGTCATTATCTCCCCACGTTCAGACCCCTGGTTTTCCGTCACCTCAGATGAGACTCCTGACCCCCTGGCGTCCCAATATAGTGACAGCAGTCGTTCTTCATTGCAGATCACCGCCACATCGTATGCCCGCGAGTGTGTGAAAGAGAAACACATGGATGATGCCTGTTGGATTGAGCGTGCAGAATGCCAAGTCGTCTGAAGCCGCGCCAGTGTGAGAGGGTTACAAGACGTGCGTGCTGTGTACTGTGTGTAAGGAGTCATCGTGGTAATTCATCGTGACGATGGGTGTGAATACATCATTACAATGTTCTTATGGTTTTTACTTTAACGAATCAGCCATCCCTGGACCCTGATTGCAGTCATCGGACGAGATGGGCGCGAGTCGGACCCTGATTGCGGTCCTCGGTCGAGATGAGCGCGAGTCAGACCCTGATTGCGGTCCTCGGTCGAGATGAGCGCGAGTCGGACCCTGATTGCGGTCCTCGGTCGAGATGAGCGCGAGTCAGACCCTGATTGCGGTCCTCGGTCGAGATGAGCGCGAGTCGGACCCTGATTGCGGTCCTCGGTCGAGATGAGCGCGAGTCAGACCCTGATTGCGGTCCTCGGTCGAGATGAGCGCGAGTCAGACCCTGATTGCGGTCCTCGGTCGAGATGAGCGCGAGTCGGACCCTGATTGCGGTCCTCGGTCGAGATGAGCGCGAGTCAGACCCTGATTGCGGTCCTCGGTCGAGATGAGCGCGAGTCGGACCCTGATTGCGGTCCTCGGTCGAGATGAGCGCGAGTCAGACCCTGATTGCGGTCCTCGGTCGAGATGAGCGCGAGTCGGACCCTGATTGCGGTCCTCGGTCGAGATGAGCGCGAGTCAGACCCTGATTGCGGTCCTCGGTCGAGATGAGCGCGAGTCAGACCCTGATTGCGGTCCTCGGTCGAGATGAGCGCGAGTCGGACCCTGATTGCGGTCCTCGGTCGAGATGAGCGCGAGTCGGACCCTGATTGCGGTCCTCGTTCGAGATGAGCGCGAGTCGGACCCTGATTGCGGTCCTCGGTCGAGATGAGCGCGAGTCGGACCCTGATTGCGGTCCTCGGTCGAGATGAGCGCGAGTCGGTGGAGTGTGTGAATGAGCGGGGGAGTGGGTGAGTTAAGTGGGGCAGAGTGGATTGGGATTGTGGGTCACTCAGAGTTTGTTAGTGGAGTAGATTGAAATGTGTGAGCGAGCATTGTATCGTCACGCGCCGCTGCGACGAGCCAAAGAAGGAAGTGGATGTGAGAGAAGTGCTCACAATCGGCAAACGTCTGATGTATGTATCATGATGCGCCGTTTGCTGAACTGATCTCGATTCGGTTTTCAATGCAAAGACCAGTTTCGTTCCAATCTTCAAGACAATAATACTTGTACATCACATTTTGAAAATTGGAACGAAACAGTTGACCTAAGGAGTACCGAGTTTTATTTTTCCAAACTGCACCGAAATACATTTTTACAAAAGCTTCACGATTGTGGTTCCGCGCCGAGTGAAAACGAGTGAGACGTCAATACACCCCGGAGGGAGTATACACTAGACGCGCGGTACAGTGACGTCATAAGCAGCGCCAGGAACGGCCAGCGACCGTCCAGACCCAGCGCGATGGCCGATGACGTCATGCCCGGCCAGCCCAGCCGCCGCGCTGTAAACAAAGCGGAAGGAAGTTACTGGTGGGGCTATACACTGTAATTTTGATCTAGAACGCAGGAGAGACAGTTGTCCCTACCCTCAACACAATGGCATAATCCTTGTAGGGTGTACATACTGTGATGATACGTATACAAATCCACTTGTTTCCGACCTTTAAGAGATAGAAGGGCTGGATTTAACAGATCGCAGTGAAGACATCACGTTATACAGAGGAGGCCAACATGATCATGTTGCCGCTCGCCGCCAAATAGGTACAGTCAGATTGCAGAATACCCAGAGGTTGGGTGCCCAGTAGGCGAGGCACAGTCCACGCTTGAACGCCTGCCGGGAAGAATACAATCCATCAGTCATTCGAGATATGATCAGCGATGCCATTAGTAGATCGTCTCTAAACTGTGGGTTGTTACCCCATATGGGTTTATGTTGCTCCTCGTTTTGTTATCAACGTGGCCGTCCCCCATCTCGCACACACTGTGATCCACCAGCCAGTTGTATCGCGTTATAACACCATGCCGCGCCACGCGCCCCGTCTCGGGCACCTTGACCCGACCCGGCGCCACCACGTGGTGAGCCCACAGCCAATCAGCGGCGGCCCGGCCGACCAAGCCCCTCCCCCGGCCGGGGAGGTCCGGGTCAGGTCAGCCCGCCCGGCCGCCGACCCTCGCCGCCTCGATAGCCGAGGAGTGAGACCGTGGGCTCTCTACCCACGGCACCGGGTTCGACTCCCGGCACTGGCCATTTCGCGGTGCTCGGACCAACTCGGCTGTTGGGGCGGCCGTGTCGCAGCGGTTTAACGCTGCAGCACGTTAAAGAACCCCCGTGGCCCAGTGGCCGGGGCACTGTCCGCCGCTGTTTTACCGGACCGTGGATTACCTCTTTAACACACTTAAGTCGTGTAAATCCGCTGCAAGATCATGTATTTGGATGTGCCCAATATGCAACCAACATTTTCCCAATTTTCAAGACCACACAGATTCATAAAATTGACCACTTAATTGTGTGGCCAATTTAATTGACCAATGCGGTCCGAAAAAGAAGCAAAACGTAGGGTACATGTTGGGCACACCCAAATACATGATCTTGGAACAAATTTACCCAACTAAAAAGTGTGCTAAAAAGCGAACAGAAAATTCATATAACGAACGCCATAAAAACAAACTGTTAAAGGGTCAACATGAAGCGATTATCATCCTTTAATGGGCACAGACGATGAATACTACAATATCATGGAGCGACTTATCAAACCGGTCAAATATGAACAAATATAATACGGACTAGGTGCAAGATATACCAAAGATCACAGGCCAACAGGTCACAGTACCACCTGAGGGTCACCAGGCCAGGTCACAGTACTATCCGAGGATCACCACTCACACCAGGTCACACGTCAGGTCACAGTACCACCTGGGGGTCATCAAGTCACAGTACCACCTGAGGGCCACCACTCACACCAGATCACAGGTCAGGTCACAGCACTGACTGAGTCACCAGGTCAGCACCCCCTGAGGGCCAACAGGGCACAGTACCACCTGAGGGTCACCAGGTCACATCACCACCTGACGGTCACCAGGTCAGGTCAATATCAATATAAATCGATGGACAGAGACGACAAACGGACGACACTCACCGATGAGCCGGGGCCGAGCGTCCGGTGCGGCAGCTGGACGCCGAGCTTGTTCTTGTTGCCAGCGCGCACCACCCGGCGCTTCCTGCGGCTCGGCGTGGATCACGTGGCAGCGGGTACTGCAGGAGGGACGCCGACGGCCAACCGGCTGAGCCCGAGTATGTGTCCACGTGTCTGGGGTCCAACCCCCCCCCCCCCCCCCCCCAACACACCTAGCTCAAGTGTTTGTGTGTGCGTGTTCATGTCTGCAGGTTCGCAGATCAGCAGTGTGTGTGTGTCAGTGTGTATCTATGAGTGTGTCCCAACAACTGGTAGGTTCGTGCGCGCATGGCGTGGATGTGATACAGGATGTGTGTATATGTAAATGCCAGGATGTTCCAAACTCCGTCGCCCAGAGTGATCCTCAGGTTCGGTGGTGGTGTGGCTAAGCTGCTCCAGGGTACGCGTCCTTCAGTCTTCACAGTGTGAAGGTGTCGAGTTCGCGGTGTGCGTGTACGTGACAGAAGTGAGGGATAATGCAGGGTGATTTAAGCCGCTTGACGGCAGAAAACAAACCCGAGCATTGACTCGGCAGAGGAATATGTATTAGAAATAACAAATCACTTCACCACGCACGGCCAATGCATGACTAAAGCCAGACCAAGATTCAAACCGAATGCATCGAGCTTCAAAACAACCGCACAGAGGCAGCCAAGGGCGAGGAATCACAGGAACCACCAAACACGAAGGCTCGCACGCCCTTACGATGCATTGCAGCGCTTCTGGCAGTTACTGGTCCTGACCACTTTCCAAGTATTGAGCCATACCGTTACTATGTCGAACTGTCGACGCTTTGGAGGACGATGCTCATAACTTTGGACGGCATCTCCAGACATGCCCCTCCCATAGCAGACGTTATGTGTCAAGCCACTAGACCAGTGGAAGGATGAATCAACGGAGCCGTCCTATCCACGGCATGCGGCCGACCGGTCAGATCCCGATAACGATAGAGATTCTCCATACGTCTTCAGAGCCAGACTTGGTTCATACACTATGGTGATGATTTGGGTTTTAGGGCACCTCAACTGCCGAGCAAGTCCAGCACTTACTAGTTTATACACCAAACTCGCATATCAGTAATTAACATATGGAGCGGCAGTGCACCCCGATTATTGTCAGGACCCAACAGGTTGACCTCTGGACGGTCAGAAGTTGTTGCACGACAAACAAACAAAAAATTGCGGCACCCTAAGGCAAAAGTCATCATAAGTTCACCCGGTTGACTCGGCCTTTCACAAGTCTGCTGCACACCACAAACCCACCTACTGCAAGCGGTCCACCCTCTGTCCGTGACAGCCACCCCTCCCCGGAAGTCTGGTTTTGCCCCAAGACACCGTAACACGCCACCCAATTTCCTACCTCTCCGCGTGCCCTAACGTTTCCTGACAAACAGAGTCTGTCCGGCCAGCGGTGTGACGTCACTGGTGACCGTCAGCGGCGCGCCGCCCTCTGATTGGCTGAGTGTGACGTCACCAGGGGAACTGACGCCGAGCAGGGCAGCGGCCCGCCGACTGAGCGCCGCGCCGTCCAGCACGTAACTGCCGCGCGGGTTCTCCAGCAGCAGCGTGGCCCGCCGGGAGCCGTTCTGCAGGTTCACGAATCTGGAGCGACGATAGAGGTGTCGGTGAAGGAGGTCAGACAGTGGAAGGCGGAAAGGAGGCCAGGGGCAGTGATGGCCTACACTACGGAAATATGCTACGCTACGTTTTGATTTTGGAACTACGTTACCGAATAAGGTTATTTAATAAGGCGTTCCCGAAGTCGGCATCATTTATTAAGCGTAGCTTGGAATACATCGTGCCAGGAAACAGTCAACTTTGACAAATGATTACTGCCTAACGGCGATGCATTGCCCTCCAGATTTCTTAGCTAAGCTATCGCCCGGCGCCCATTGTACAACTATTTCGTGAAAACCATTTATGAAGACATTACAACTATTACACACACACACGCAACTATTGTAAGTGAGCACAATTGGTGCAAAAGTCATATCCTTGCCTGTATACATCTTATTGTTGATTTTAGGGGTGTACCGTCACTTAAATTTCTTTTGATGTATATTATTAAACAATATACATGATTAAATACTATGTTTAAGTGACGTTCACCGCCTACAAAAGTATTACTACGCTACGTTACGCCGGCCACCACTAGCCAGCGGGCTCGCGGTGAGGAGAGGCGAGGTCAGGGGTCTGACGGAGAGGTCAGGGGTCTGACGGAGCGGTCAGGGGTCTGACGGAGCGGTCAGGGGTCTGACGGAGCGGTCAGGGGTCTGACGGTAAGGAGAGGTCAGGGGTCTGACGGAGAGGAGAGGTCAGGGGTCTGACGGAGAGGAGAGGTCAGGGGTCTGACGGAGAGGAGAGGTCAGGGGTCTGACGGAGAGGAGAGGTCAGGGGTCTGACGGAGAGGAGAGGTCAGGGGTCTGACGGAGAGGAGAGGTCAGGGGTCTGACGGAGAGGAGAGGTCAGGGGTCTGACGGAGAGGTCAGGGGTCTGACGGAGCGGTCAGGGGTCTGACGGAGAGGGCAGGGGTCTGACGGAGAGGAGAGGTCAGGGGTCTGACGGAGAGGTCAGGGGTCTGACGGAGCGGTCAGGGGTCTGACGGTAAGGAGAGGGCAGGGGTCTGACGGAGAGGAGAGGTCAGGGGTCTGACGGAGAGGAGAGGTCAGGGGTCTGACGGAGCGGTCAGGGGTCTGACGGAGCGGTCAGGGGTCTGACGGAGAGGGCAGGGGTCTGACGGAGAGGTCAGGGGTCTGACGGAGCGGTCAGGGGTCTGACGGTAAGGAGAGGGCAGGGGTCTGACGGAGAGGAGAGGTCAGGGGTCTGACGGAGAGGAGAGGTCAGGGGTCTGACGGAGAGGAGAGGTCAGGGGTCTGACGGAGAGGAGAGGTCAAGGGTCTGACGGAGAGGAGAGGTCAGGGGTCTGACGGAGAGGAGAGGTCAGGGGTCTGACGGAGAGGAGAGGTCAGGGGTCTGACGGAGAGGTCAGGGGTCTGACGGAGAGGTCAGGGGTCTGACGGAGAGGTCAGGGGTCTGACGGAGCGGTCAGGGGTCTGACGGAGAGGTCAGGGGTCTGACGGAGAGGTCAGGGGTCTGACGGAGAGGTCAGGGGTCTGACGGAGAGGTCAGGGGTCTGACGGAGAGGGGATGTCAGGGGTCTGACGATAAGGAGAGGTCAGGGGTCTGCCGATAAGGAGAGGACAGGGGTCTGACGATAAGGAGAGGACAGGGATCTGACGGAGAGGTCAGGGGTCTGACGGAGAGGTCAGGGGTCTGACGGAGAGGTCAGGGGTCTGACGGAGAGGGGATGTCAGGGGTCTGACGATAAGGAGAGGGGATGTCAGGGGTCTGACGATAAGGAGAGGTCAGGGGTCTGCCGATAAGGAGAGGACAGGGGTCTGACGATAAGGAGAGGACAGGGGTCTGACGGAGAGTCCAGGGGTCTGACGGAGAGGTCAGGGGTCTGACGGAGCGGTCAGGGGTCTGACGGAGAGGTCAGGGGTCTGACGGAGAGGTCAGGGTCTGACGGAGAGGTCAGGGTCTGACGGAGAGGTCAGGGGTCTGCCTGAGAGGTCAGGGGTCTGACGGAGAGGTCAGGGGTCTGACGGAGAGGTCAGGGGTCTGACGGAGAGGTCAGGGGTCTGACGGAGAGGTCAGGGGTCTGACGGAGAGGTCAGGGGTCTGACGGAGAGGGGATGTCAGGGGTCTGACGATAAGGAGAGGTCAGGGATCTGACGATAAGGAGAGGACAGGGGTCTGACGGAGAGGAGAGGTCAGGGGTCTGACTGAAAGGAGAGGGCAGGGGTCTGGCGGAGAGGGGAGGTCAGGGGTCTGACGGTAAGGAGAGGTCAGGGGTCTGACGGAGAGGGGAGGTCAGGGGTCTGACGGAGAGGGGAGGTCAGGGGTCTGACGGAGAGGTCAGGCGTCTGACGGAGAGGAGAGGTCAGGGGCCTGACGGTAAGGAGAGGAGAGGTCAGGGGCCTGACGGAGAGGGGATGTCAGGGGTCTGACGGAGAGGAGAGGTCAGGGGCCTGACTGAGAGGAGAGGTCAGGGGCCTGACGGAGAGGGGATGTCAGGGGTCTGACGGAGAGGAGAGGTCAGGGGCCTGACTGAGAGGGTAGGTCAGGGGTCTGACGGTAAGGAGAGGTCAGGGGCCTGACGTTAAGGAGAGGGGAGGTCAGGGGCCTGACGTTAAGGAGAGGGGAGGTCAGGGGCCTGACGTTAAGGAGAGGGGAGGTCAGGGGCCTGACGTTAAGGAGAGGGGAGGTCAGGGGTCTGACGGAGAGGAGGGGAGGTCAGGGGTCTGTCGGAGAGAGGAGGGGAGGTCAGGGGTCTGTTGGAGAGAGGAGGGGAGGTCAGGGGTCTGTCGGAGCGAGGAGGGGAGGTCAGGGGTTTGTCGGAGCGAGGAGGGGAGGTCAGGGGTCTGACGGAGGGGAGGTCAGGGGTCTGACGGAGGGGAGGTCAGGGGTCTGACGGAGAGAGGAGGGGAGGTCAGGGGTCTGTCGGAGAGGGGAGGTCAGGGGTCTGTCGGAGAGGGGAGGTCAGGGGTCTGTCGGAGAGGAGAGGTCAGGGGCCTGACGGAGGATAGGTCAGAGGCCTGACGGAGAGAGGAGGGCAGGGGTCTGACGGTAAGGAGAGGACAGGGGCCTGACGGAGAGGAGGAGAGGACAGGGATCTGACGGTGAGGAGAGAGGAAATCAAGCGTCAGACACCAGCTGCTCTCTGAGTAATCAAGACCTCCCTCTCCTAACCGCCAAACGCCTGACTTCCCCTTTCCTCACCGCAAGTTTCTACATCAATTTGGGTCAAAGCAGCGCGCTGATGCCGAACTTCGCAAGACCACGACACAATGTCACAAAGGGTCGTATAGAGTTGGGAACTTTGCGGCCTGGTGCGCTGCTCACCTGGTCTGGGGCGGCGCCGGCTGCGGACATGAGGCCCGCTTGTTCTCTATATCTGGCCGGGTGTAGACGTACAGCGTCCGTCCGGCCAGGTCGTCCAGAGCCGTCACCTCCCGCGCCGCGTCCGGCCCGTCATAGATGAACACCTTCCGCCGCTGCTGGCCAAACACCACCTGGCGGACAGATGACCAACTATGGTCAGCGGAGGGTCGACACCACATATTCGGAGCAGAGCAACCGAAGTTGCAAACACCAACCCTACACATTTCAAGAACCACCCAAACCAGAGCCACCCACTCAAAACAGCCGCCCAACGTGGCGCTCGAACCCACGGACCCCGGGATTAAGAGTCCCGTGCTCTACCGACTGAGCTAGCCGGGCTGTGTGCAGGCGGAGATCGGGCCCTTATTTAAAAAGGCAATATATTCCTTTTCGGTGCCGTACAACATATTCACTTCTGCCATACTATCAACTACGACATTCGGTTTCACCAATTACCAGGGATCCTATTCCTTCCTATTCAGTTGAGGGGCTTCAGCCCCCCCCCCCCCCGACATGGCTTCAACCCCCAACTTGAGCGAGAAAGTGAGTCAAATCCGGGGAGAAATCTGCATTTTTATGGATTTTGATGGTACTTTAAGCGATTTTTTCCCAGCTCAGCCCTCAGCCCTCAGCCCTCAGCCCTCAGCCCTCAGCCCCCCGCCCCCCCCCCCCCCCACTTGTCTGGAGAAGATACGCCCCTGCCAACTGCCGCACTGTACATAGACATATATCGTAACTTGAGACATATAACCAAACTTGAGATAGACATATATCGTATATGCAGATCAAATCAACATAAAAGGCTTAGGTTTAGGATTGTAAATGCCAAACTTGCTGTCGTGTTTAAAGCGAATAGTTCACCTTAACATGGGGTTTTTAACTGAGATAGCATATTTGTAGAGCAGATCGAAAAACGGGTTGTGGTGAAATAATTACCTCGCTACGCTAAGTAATTTCGACACAGGATGTAATGTCGTGGTAGTAGATCTGGGCACGAAACAGCTTCTTCTAAAAGGGGCCCTTTTAGGAGACGCTGTTCGGCTGTTTCGTGTCCCGATCGGGGCACGAAACTTGAAACTCCTCGACGGATATCCATCTATCGTCCAAACAAATGCCATATTCGTTTTTTTTTCAGCTCGAAATACCCCGTATAGCCAAATTTCAAGACATCTTTCAAGGTCACCTATTCAGTGTATTAACCCGCGCCCCGCTGGGGGGGGGGGGAAATTGTACCCCCCTCCCAGATTTTCTCAATAATGAGAAAACTATGACATAGCGACGTCAAACTTGCAGTCATCATCATCATCATGTAATTTTCGTGCACTGACGGAATGGTGATGTTGAGTTTGCAATATTCAAAAGCAAATCATAGTCCGCAAAGAAGTGATTCTAAATAGTGATGAGGCGACTCCAATTTTACGAAAAAGTGCCAATCATGAGTGGTGAAAATGTTTTTTTTAAAATCTAATGGGGGGGGGGGGGGAGTTTCGGGAACCAAATTTTGCAGGTGAAATCAGACACGCTTAATCTACCGATACACACCAAAAACTTCATTTTGGCCTGCAAGATGGCAATATCCCTTTAAGATATAACAAAACGGAATATATGTTAAGATAACCAAGTATGGACGATACCCAAACCAAATTTCAAAACAACATCTTTATTTTTGAATACTTATAGGTCCCTAAGTATAAGGAACTCATGACAGTCATTTTTTAAGTTACCTTTTTGGCTTTTAGTTACCACATACCGACATATCAATGCCATCGCTGTATTTCTGAGACAAAACTGGTCTAGAATCATGTTTTATTTATTTATATTTTTCAATATCAAATTTTAACCTTTTGTTACCTGACCTTGACCTGAGGGCCATTATATGTGGTCAGGATGGTAACATGGCTGATACTATCGAATTATACGTGTAAAATAACTCGTAAAACATGTGTCGCATGGCTTTCGTAGACCTCTTGCCAATAGTGACCTTTTGTGACCTGATATTGACCTTGACCTTTGCTTACAATTTAACTTTCGCTTATACGGCAGATGCATTATACCTTTATGGGCACCGTGTGCGATAATAGTCGCAATATAAGGCTTTGCATCGAAAATATGGCCCAAAAACTCAAATACCTCAATTTTGACCTTTGACCTGATCGTGACCAGACATGTGACCTTATTTTACGAATTTCGGGTATGCATTATATTCGTCTTCTTGAGAGCTTTCGATCGCCGCCTTGCGCGTCTCGCTGCGGTCATTGGTTCGGAAGATACGAGGGGGGGGGGGGTAAAATTTACCACCCCCGCGGGGCGCGTTCGGCTGGAGACCCCAGCGGGGCGCGGGTTAAGAACAATCTCCTCCCAAAGTTCACACGGGCACGCGCGTATATATATATATATATATATATATATATATATATATATATATATATATATATATATATATATATATATATATATATATATATATATATATATATATATATATATATATATATATATATATATATATATATATATATATATATATATATATATATATATATATATATATATATATTGTATATAGCGGGCCCTGCAAGTTCATGGACAGTGACCCGGTCGGCGTTCCATTTTCACCCACTTTACCCCTTCTCATTCATCCCATGGCTGCACAATGGTCCGAGCGGACCAAAGCGGCCTTATCTCAACCAGACCAAAGCAAACCAATCTATTGCTTCCATCCGACCTGAAACTGCCAACGCATCCCCGCGCTGTCGGAAGTTTGCCCTCCCCTTCCCTGCCGTGTCAGACCTGCGCCCCTGTGTGCCCTCCTCTCCCCTGCCAGACCTGCGCCTCTGTGTGCAGCTGCTCCACCGTCAGACGGTTCTCCCCCGCCGGATTCTCCAGCAGAACGGTGCCCAGCGACGAGTGCGCGCCGTTCATCGGCTCCGTGTCCATCAGCTCCAGGTTCACGAACCTGACGGACACACGACAGAGACGCGGTTAGGGGCGGCAACAAGATTCATACATTGCTAAATGTGTATCGTTTTAACCTTGGTCAATACAATATAATTATTATTGGCATCAATAATGCGGTTGAAGTGCCCCGACGGCAACCGCTCATCTTAAAAAAGCACATACTTTTACAGCACAAAAACAGCACAAGTATGTACTACATCCATACTTCATCCTAAATTGTCGTCAACACCGACCCACATCCAAAGTGTTGTTTACACGATAAGTGGTGATGTTTTCTCAGAAAACTGTTAAATCCAGCCCACCAGGCTGTGAGAAGTCTACACTGTGCAGTGTGTACCCACCTGCAGAATGGCCGTGCGCCGTCTCCGGCCGAGGCCGAGGCCGCGGTCGTCCCCGCCTCCGACTGTACAGTCCAGTCGGAACAGAATCCGGCCACCAGCGACACGGCCAGCTTGGCTCCCTTCACCTGTAATAGTACGGCCCCGACGGAAGTCACATTATGAACAGCTAATCCCTCACCTAGACGCCCTCAGACTCATCCGAAGCAGTCATGTAAGTCACTACAGACTGCATTGACTTACGCATGCCAGTAATTTGTATATAAAATCACATGGAAGTAGACCCGTGTGTCATCTCAACCGAACATGCAAACAGAAAACTAACGGCACTGCGCAGTGCGCATGGGAGTCGAACGAGATACAGTCGACAGTAGTTTTTGCAGTTCAAGGTTTGCACAACAGCACAACAGATATGCTTGGAACGAAACATCTCATTGTTAGAGCTCCTCCCGTTCCTGGCCGGCAGCCGCCCACAACACTCACATCGGCCGTCTCCTCTATGATGGTGCCGCCGGCGCGGCTGGCCAGCGGTCGGAACGGCGCCTTCAGCGTGCCCTCGATGAAGGTCTGGTGCGAGACGGCCACCCGGGCCAGGTCACCGTCCGCCGGGGTGACGCCGTAGTAGGCCGTGATCTGCCGCCGAGGGGTGCTCAGGTCAGGTCAAGCAAGGTCAGGTCAGATGAAGGTCTGGTGCGAGACGGCCACCCGGTCCAGGTCACCGTCCGCCGGGGTGACGCCGTAGTAGGCCGTGCTCTGCCGCAGAGGGGTGCTCAGGTCAAGCAAGGTCAGGTCAGGCCAGATGAAGGTCTGGTGCGAGACGGCCACCCGGGCCAGGTCACCGTCCGACGGGGTGACGCCGTAGTACGCCGTGATCTGCCACAGAGGGGTGCTCAGGTCAGGTCAAGAAAGGTCAGGTCAGGTCAGGTCAGGTAAGGTCAGGTAAGGTCAGGCAGGTCCAGTGTTGTTGTTTTTTCTCTTCATTTCATGACCTGGTCCCGGAGAGTAAAAATCCATAGGTGGAGAGTAAAATTGTATTGGCAGGCAAGTTAAGATTTTCATTTTGTTTTAATTATTTTACTTGAAAAGTAACAAATCCTGATTTGTAATAGATATTAAATCCTTGTGAGGAAAATTTAATTATATTTAACTACAATGTCGGTAAGATCAGGCGAAAAGAGAGCAAATTTCCTGAACAAATATGAAGAGAAAAATTCTTCGGACCCAAAAAGTCCAGAAAATGGCCCAAATTCCAAGGCTGGTCAGGTCAGGTCAGGTCAGGTCAGGTCAGGTTAGGACCATAGGCTGGGATACACTGCAGGTAGCAGCTGCTCGCGGTAGGTACAGGGACACATGGCCACATGCCATTAGCTGAGAATGTTAGGACTTCGTCTGACGATATATAGTCCAAGTAGTGACAGTTGCACTATTCCACGAGGACGTCTACGTGTGTGTGCGCGCGTGTGTGCGTGCGTGCGTGCGTGCGTGCGTGCGCCTGTCTGTATGTATGTATGTCTGTATGTCTGTATGTCTGTCATAGGCAATACAGTTCATAGCCGCCCAGGTCTGCGGAGTCGGCACAGCCGGTTGGAGGGATGGGGGAGAGAGACACGCACCTCGTCGGTCGGCACCAACGACGCCTTCTTTCGAAGCTTCTGCACCCGGTTGATGATCTCCCTGGCGATGCCCTCGTCCAGCATAGACTGGTCCGGCGTGGTGTCCAGCAGCACCAGGATCTGAGGAGGCAGACAGAACATGGTGATGAGACTGCTGTCCTTCTGTTCGGCTCCTGGTGTCCAGCAGCACCAGGATCTGGGGAGGCAGACAGAACATGGTGATGAGACTGCTGTCCTTCTGTTCGGCTCCGCTGCATTGCACGTATACAGCCGCGACGGCGTGAAACAATGCACGGTGTCCATGATGTGCATCAACACAATTTAGTGATATCAGATGAGAACAGAGTGGACACGATAATCTGTTTACACAACTAAATAGGATTACTTTTTTTTAAAACTAGAACTATGACAATCCAGACAATCCATCCAATCCAGCTCGTCCAGCACGGTTATGGCAATGTTTGACCTAACAGACCGTGAGAAAAGACTCTTAGAGTCGAGACTACAGCGTGACCTCTATGGATCTCTCCGTCCCTATACTGACGCTCTCCAATCCATACCACACATGCCACTACCGTATCAGTCTCGGTCTGTGCCTGACAATCCCGCCCCGTCCGCCCCCGCCTGGCCT
The DNA here is from genome assembly GCA_036785665.1 of Chirona hameri. NCBI lineage: Eukaryota > Metazoa > Arthropoda > Thecostraca > Balanomorpha > Balanidae > Chirona > Chirona hameri. The sequence goes on from JAXIVJ010002103.1 coordinate 103,520, forward strand.
GTCTGGCCGCCGTACGTCGTTGTCCGAGTGGGCCTCGTAGTGGCTGGCGGCAGCGGCCGGTCCGTCGGCACTGTATCGCACGTGCACGTCCTCCGGGCTGAGCTGGTGGCCGCGCAGGGTGAGGGAGCCGCTGTCCAGGAACTGCTGCAGAGCCGCGTCATCCAGCGCCTGACAGATACAGACACAGGGTGGGTCAGCTAGGTCAGGGTGAGGGAGCCGCTGTCCAGGAACTGCTGCAGAGCCGCGTCATCCAGCGCCTGACAGATACAGACACAGGGTGGGTCAGCTAGGTCAGGGTGAGGGAGCCGCTGTCCAGGAACTGCTGCAGAGCCGCGTCATCCAGCGCCTGACAGATACAGACACAGGGTGGGTCAGCTAGGTCAGGGTGAGGGAGCCGCTGTCCAGGAACTGCTGCTGCGGCGCCTGGCGGGGAGGGGGGCAGAGGCGCAGGGTGGGTTACGCAGGCGTGTGTTGACTAAAAACGAGTTTCATTTAAAAACATGACACTTTGGTACGTTTACTAACGACGAATTACAAGTTACCTGTTCCGATCACATGACAAAAGCCTTGTCCGCTAAGTTCTATCCAATACACATCCAGACACGGCTTCAGCTGCTGCCTTCACCGTCTGACAAACGCCATCCTACCTTGACATCGGCCATCACCGCCTTGAAGTCGCCCTTGAGCCGGGCGCCGAGGGTGCGGTGGTTGGGCTCGGCCCGCAGCTGGACGCCGAACTTGTTCTTGTCTGCTGTGCGCGTCACGCGGCGCACGTTCAGCTCGTCCAGCACGTAGCCGGTAAGCGGCTCCAGCTCGTCCAGCACGGCCGGCTCGGCGTGGATCACCACCACCTCCGGCAGCGGGTACTTGACCGGCATGGTCTTCCTATCGCGGATGATGCGTCCCAGCTCGATGATGGCCTGCATCCTGCTGACGGAGCGCTCGATCACCGTGTCAATCAGCTCCTGCCGCGCCTCAGGAACAGAGAGGTAGTGCACAGAGGCCACCTCGGCGCTGCTGCTCAGGTGGCGCAGGTTCTGGTACATGGTCTCCGTCAGGAACGGCGTGAACGGCGCCATCACACGGCACATGGAGAACAGCACCGAGAACAGGGTGTTCAGCGCGTCCCGGCAGTCAGCCGCGCCGCCATCACCCTGCCGAACAGAACAGGCCGTCAGAACAGCACCGAGAACAGGGTGGTCAGCGCGTCCCGGCAGTCAGCCGCGCCGCCATCACCTTGCCGAACAGAACAGACCGTCAGAACAGCACCGAGAACAGGGTGTTCAGAGAGTCCCGGCAGTCGGCCACGCCGCCATCACCCTGCAGAACAGAACAGACCGTCAGAACAGCACTGAGAACAAGGTGTTCAGCGCGTCCCGGCAGTCGGCCGCGCCGCCATCACCCTGCAGAACAGAACAGACAGTCAGAAAAGCACCGAGAACAGGGTGTTCAGCGCGTCCCGGCAGTCGGCCACGCCGCCA
>JAXIVJ010002103.1:107500-117879 GCA_036785665.1 Chirona hameri
ACGATAAGGTTGCATAATCAGCATCCACCATAAAACCCGCGTTACACCAGCTACTCAACACCTGTCTTAGCAGCCTCAGGGGAAACCCACCTAGCCAACACACACTCTCCCGAGATAGGACCCCACGCGGCGTCCCACCTTCTCGAAGCCGTGCACGTTCTGCACGAGGAAGCGGTAGGCGTTGTACCAGGGCAGGAACACGTCCTTTAGCACGTCGCGCACACCCTCCTCCTTGAAGCGCAGACTCTCGCCGCGCACCACCGGAGAGTTGATCAGGTACAGACGGAGCGCGTCCGCCCCGTACCGCTCCACGATCTGAGGTACACGGTACAGCGAATCAGGTACAGGAGGTACTGAGTGGTTATATGCGACTACCGTTGGCGTCAAACCCCTTGAGAAACAATAACTTGCTGTACAACTTGTTAGCAAATCATCCAGAGCAGACTCTTTTTACAGCATGATTTTGTGACACGAGTGAATACCTCCCACACACAGTTACAGCTGAGATCGGTCGTACGAAGGCGTCTCCGGGCGAGGTACTGGCCCGCACGTCGGACTGCCGACTCGGCTACTGTAGCCGCTGGCCGGAGGTCAGCCCAGGTCACTGAAGACCCGGCACCCGGGGCAGGCCGCGGCATCACACAACACAACACAGAACACGCAACACACAACACACACCACCGGGCCAATGAAGGCCCCGCACCCGGGGCAGGCCGCGGCATCACACAACACAACACAGAACACGCAACACACAACACACACCACCGGGCCAATGAAGGCCCCGCACCCGGGGCAGGCCGCGGCATCACACAACACAACACAGAACACGCAACACACAACACACACCACCGGGCCACTGAAGGCCCCGCACCCGGGGCAGGCCGCGGCATCACACAACACAACACAGAACACGCAACACACAACATACACCACCGGGCCACTGAAGGCCCCGCACCCGGGGCAGGCCGCGGCATCACACAACACAACACAGAACACGCAACACACAACATACAACATGCAGCACACACCACACACCACCGGGCCACTGAAGGCCCGGCACCCGGGGCAGGCCGCGGCATCACACAACACAGAACACGCAACACACAACATACAACACACAACATACAACACACAACATACAACACACAACATACAACACACAACATACAACACACAACATACAACACACAACATACAACACACAACATACAACACACAACATACAACACACAACATACAACACAGAACACACACCACACAACACCAGGTCACTGAGACCCGGCACCCGGGGCAGGCCGCCGGAACGAACAAACATGTTCCCACGAACACAGATGCATGACCTTAAACCTTCAGTAACACCGAAGACCAACCAGAATGTGCTCAGAGTTGATAGCATTGAGCTGCCAGCGCTTTGCCCAGCCGGCACAGCGGACGCCGGCGGTCTCCCAACCTCCTTACCAGCATGGGGTCGGGGTAGTTCTTCTTGCGTTTGGACATCTTCTGTCCGTCGGAGGCCAGCACCATGCCGTTGGCGATCAGGTTCTTGAAGGGCGGCTTGTCGAACAGCGCCGTGGACAACACCAGCAGTGTGTAGAACCTGCCGGGGACAACCCGTGGTCACTCTCACTGGTGGGGACAGATCATGACAGGGGCATACTAAAATAGAACACCTGATTCGATGGGTTAACAGCTGTTATCCATGTATGTTTTCAATTGCAGTGCAATGCAGACAAGATGCGAGGGTTCACTGCCGAAATAGGGATCCTCCACTGAGTTAAGACGGCTATCATCCACTGAACAGCCGAGCGAGTCCATACTTTCCACAGGAAACAACGAGCATTCAGGCTGGTCCCAGAACCTCAAACCGTCTACACACACCACACCAGAGACTGCACTGAGGCAAAGGCCGCCTACTCAGGCTCTAAATCAGACTCACCAGCCGCGCGTCTGGTCAATGCCCTCGGCCACAAAGTCAGCCGGGAACGAGTCCTCGAACTGGCGCCGGTTCTCGAACGGGTAGTGCGCCTGCGCGTACGGCATGGAGCCGGACTCGAACCAGCAGTCGAACACCTCGGAGACGCGCCGCAGCGGCGGCTGGCCGGGCCGCCGGGACGGGATCGTCAGCTGGTCCACACTGCGGAGAGGGAGGCAGGACGGTCAGACTCACTCACACACTGGTCAGCTGATCTATGTCGGGGACGAATGTCGGACACACCGTCAGATCTGATACAAACGCAAGTTGTCGCACAGACACATTCTAAGAGAAGTGACACAGTCTCTGTGCTTATGAGTGGCTTTACAGTCCTCACCTACCACTGCAAACTGTCATAGTGCATATTGTCAATGTTGTGGAAATAATGTTGTAGAGGTATGCCGATGATGACAACAGACACGTCAATACACATCACGACACGTCACGTCAACTCACGTCTCGTCACGTCAACTCACGTCTCGTCACGACACGACACGTCACGTCAACTCACGTCTCGTCACGTCAACTCACGTCTCGTCACGTCACGTCACGACACTTCACGTCAACTCACGTCTCTCTGTGGAGGTCGTCCACCTTGACGCCAGTCAGCTGGTGGAGCTCCTCGATGCTGCCCACACAGACCACCTCCTCCATGTCGGCGGAGACCCAGAGTGGGATCGGCGTGCCCCAGTACCGGTTACGGGAGACGGCCCAGTCACGCGCGTCACGCAGCCAGTTGCCGAACCTGGGCGGTGACGAGGGAGACGCACGTGTTAGGCGACAGAAGTCGACAGAGGTAGCGGAGCTAAACTCGGCAGCTGCAGGAGGGGTACGACCACTTCCGCTTTCTAAAACGAGTCATGTTCAGTTGCGCGCACATAGCTTCTGTCGAATATATAGTGTCCGAGTGTGATCGAATGGTGCAGTCGATGTCGACGCTCAATCTTAGTATATCTGCTCACCCGCTTTTGAACAGGATTCAACGGACGCGCCATGTCCATTCAGGACATTCAGGACATTCAGGACATTCAGGACATTCAAGACATTCAGGACATTCAGGACATTCAGAACATTCAGGCCTCCCAGCAACACTATTCCCACCCCACAAACATATCCCCAGACCATTCGCCGGGAACTATTCTTCCAGTGTGCGCCAAAACATGAAACTTCATCACAGACATGGTACTTCATTCCCCTCGACTTCTTGCCCTCATTTTCACCCCCCCCCGCAGTCCCTCCGATCCACGCAATGCCCCCATCGACCCCCCCGCGCAGTCCCTCCGACCCACGCAATGCCCCCATCGACCCTCACCCCCCCCCCCCCCCCACTGCCCTCACCACCGCTCTCCCCTCCCCCACTAACCGTTTCTCCTTGACGAAGTCGGGCACCCAGTATGTCTGGCTGTTATTTTTCAGCAGCTCCTTGGTCATGTGCTCGACGCGCACGAACCAGGAGGGCACCGCCTTGTAGATGAGTGGTGTGTCCGAGCGCCAGCAGAACGGGTAGCTATGTTTGCAGGTGGCCGCCGCCACCAGCCGGCCCGCCTCCTTCAGGTGCTTCACGATCTGCTTGTCGGCGTCCTGTGCGGTCCGAAGAGAGGTGAGGTTGGCAACGATGGGGTCTTAAGCGCCGGTTAAAATCCAGGGATGCACTGGAACACAAACATCGCCAATGGTGCCAATTTGACAGCAGGGGTTAGCCGGCAAAACACAGCAAAGATAATGTTCGCATACAAGACGGAGCACGTCGCGGAAATGTGGCCAGCGGAGATGCCTGGATAACACAACAGTGAAATGTTATGAACGTGGTCTAATCGACGACGATAAATGTTCACAAATCAAGGCACACCGAACACAAAAGGTAATTTCACTGTAACCAATTGGCTCATAAAGTATTATGGAAAATCATACCGTACAAGAAAGTTTCAACCAGTACCGCACAACGAAGACTTCGAGAGTCGCGCGCGATTAGCGCTCTCAAACACGGCACACGAACAGGCCTCAACTCATACAAACACAGGGCGCACACCGCACCGCACCAGCTACCGACCTTGACATACTGTCCCTTGAAGTGGCTGACTGGCTCAGTGAACCTCCCGCTGGCGTCCACAGGGCAGACCATGTCCATGTCCTTGGTGATGATGCCGGCGGCCAGGCAGACCCGGTAGTCGTCCTCGCCGAAGTAGGGCGCCTGGTGGACCACGCCCGTGCCGGAGTCCTCCGTCACGTAGCAGTCGGTCTGCACGCGGAACGCGCCCGACGACTTCATCTGACGAGAGGGGGGGGGGGGTGTTACGGCTCCCAGACGACAACCCCGTGATCAGTGCGACTTCATCTGACGAGAGGGGGGGGGGGGGGGGTTACGGCTCCCAGACGACAACCCCGTGATCAGTGCGACTTCATCTGACGAGAGGGGGGTTACGGCTCCCAGACGACAACCCCGTGATCAGTGAGACTTCATCTGACGAGAGGGGGGGGGGGGGGTGTTACGGCTCCCAGACGACAACCCCGTGATCAGTGCGACTTCATCTCACGAGAGGGGGGGGGGGGGGTTACGGCTCCCAGACGACAACCTCGTGATCAGTGCGACTTCATCTCACCGGGGGGGGGGGGGGGGGGGTTACGGCTCCCAGACGACAACCCCGTGATCATTGCGACTTCATCTCACGGGGGGGGGGGGGGGGGGGTGTTACGGCTCCCAGACGACAACCCCGTGATCAGTGCGACTTCATCTCACGGGGGGGGGGGGGTGTGTTACGGCTCCCAGACGACAACCCCGTGATCAGTGCGACTTCATCTGACGAGAGGGGGGGGGGGGGGTACGGCTCCCAGACGACAACCCCGTGATCAGTGCGACTTCATCTGACGAGAGGGGGGGGGGGGGGGGGGTTACGGCTCCAGACGACAACCCCGTGATCAGTGCGACTTCATCTGACGAGAGGGGGGGGGGGGGGGGGGTTACGGCTCCCAGACGACAACCCCGTGATCAGTGCGACTTCATCTGACGAGAGGGGGGGGGGGGGGGTTACGGCTCCCAGACGACAACCCCGTGATCAGTGCGACTTCATCTGACGAGAGGGGGGGGGGGGGGTGTTACGGCTCCCAGACGACAACCCCGTGATCAGTGCGACTTCATCTGACGAGAGGGGGGGGGGGGGGTTACGGCTCCCAGACGACAACCCCGTGATCAGTGCGACTTCATCTGACGAGAGGGGGGGGGGGGGGTTACGGTTCCCAGACGACAACCCCGTGATCAGTGCGACTTCATCTCACGGGGGGGGGGGGGGGTTACGGTACCCAGACGACAGACCCGTGGTCAGTACGACTTCATCTCACGGGGGGGGGGGGGTGTTACGGCTCCCAGACGACAATCCCGTGATCAGTGCGACTTCATCTCACGGGGGGGGGGGGGGGTGTTACGGCTCCCAGACGACAACCCCGTGATCAGTGCGACTTCATCTGACGAGAGGGGGGGGTTACGGCTCCCAGACGACAACCCCGTGATCAGTGCGACTTCATCTGACGAGAGGGGGGGGGGTTACGGCTCCAGACGACAACCCCGTGATCAGTGCGACTTCATCTGACGAGAGGGGGGGGGGGGGGGGTTACGGCTCCCAGACGACAACCCCGTGATCAGTGCGACTTCATCTGACGAGAGGGGGGGGGGGGGTTACGGCTCCCAGACGACAACCCCGTGATCAGTGCGACTTCATCTGACGAGAGGAGGGGGAGGGGGAGGGGGGGGGGTGTTACGGCTCCCAGACGACAACCCCGTGATCAGTGCGACTTCATCTGACGAGAGGGGGGGGGGGTTACGGCTCCCAGACGACAACCCCGTGATCAGTGCGACTTCATCTGACGAGAGGGGGGGGGGGGGGGGGGTTACGGTACCCAGACGACAGACCCGTGGTCAGTGCGACTTCATCTCACGGAGGGGGGGGGGGGGGTTACGGTACCCAGACGACAGACCCGTGGTCAGTGCGACTTCATCTCACGGGGGGGGGGGGGGGGGGGGGTTACGGTACCCACACGACAGACCCGTGGTCAGTACTTCATCGTCCGGGCGCGTGACGGTGTGACCCGACAGTCAGTGTGACCCGACAGTCTGTGACGCGACAGTGCCAGTGCGACAGTCTGTGACGCGACAGTGCCAGTGCGACAGTGCCAGTCACAGTGCGACAGTCACAGTGCGACAGTCAACAGTGCGACAGTCAACAGTGCGACAGTCACAGTGCGACAGTCACAGTGCGACAGTCACAGTGCGACAGTCACAGTGCGACAGTCACAGTGCGACAGTCACAGTGCGACAGTCACAGTGCGACAGTCACAGTGCGACAGTCACAGTGCGACAGTCACAGTGCGACAGTCACAGTGCGACAGTCACAGTGCGACAGTCACAGTGCGACAGTCACAGTGCGACAGTCACAGTGCGACAGTCACAGTGCGACAGTCACAGTGCGACAGTCACAGTGCGACAGTCACAGTGCGACAGTCACAGTGCGACAGTCACAGTGCGACAGTCACAGTGCGACAGTCACAGTGCGACAGTCACAGTGAGACAGTCACAGTGCGACAGTCACAGTGCGACAGTCACAGTGCGACAGTCACAGTGCGACAGTCACAGTGCGACAGTCACAGTGCGACAGTCACAGTGCGACAGTCACAGTGCGACAGTCACAGTGCGACAGTCACAGTGCGACAGTCACAGTGCGACAGTCACAGTGCGACAGTCACAGTGCGACAGTCACAGTGCGACAGTCACAGTGCGACAGTCACAGTGCGACAGTCACAGTGCGACAGTCACAGTGCGACAGTCACAGTGCGACAGTCACAGTGCGACAGTCACAGTGCGACAGTCACAGTGCGACAGTCACAGTGCGACAGTCACAGTGCGACAGTCACAGTGCGACAGTCACAGTGCGACAGTCACAGTGCGACAGTCACAGTGCGACAGTCACAGTGCGACAGTCACAGTGCGACAGTCACAGTGCGACAGTCACAGTGCGACATTCACAGTGCGACATTCACAGTGCGACAGTCACAGTGCGACAGTCACAGTGCGACAGTCACAGTGCGACAGTCACAGTGCGACAGTCACAGTGCGACAGTCACATTGCGACAGTCACAGTGCGACAGTCACAGTGCGACAGTCACAGTGCGACAGTCACAGTGCGACACACGACGTTTGTGGAATGTAACGACAGCCACTTACCGTAAGTAAGGGCGTCGCAGAATCAAATTATTATGAGTGAATGCGCATGTTGCGTTACCATTTGTTATAAAAAAGCATTGCCAGGTTACAAACGATTCAGTAAACATAACTACGATCAATAATTATCAACCAGCTGATTGCCTATAACAATTCGATCGTGGTGGCCGATCAGATATGATATGTGTGAGCCCTCTGTGGCGCCTTCCTACTTCTCTCAGTCCTGACCTCCTCGAAGTAGTTGAAGAGCGGCTTGTAGGACCTGCCCCTCAGCTTCGTACCCTTCATCTTCTTCATCACGGTGTACTCTTGCTCGGATTTGTACATGGAGGACAGACGCGCCTCCATCATAATGTACTTCTTACCGGACTCCTTCTCTGTGGAGACATGTCAGATTATCGGTAAGCGTCATTCTTAAGCAGTGTCAAACTGTACAGTCAACCGCACTCGTGAGTCAGATGCGCCTGATAATAACGAATACGATCCATTTATGACTTTGATACATCCCAGATCGTTTAGTGTGATACAGAAGAAGCAACATCGATGGCAGCTTCGTACTCAACCAATGCAGTTGTCTTTAAGCTAGACGAGTGCAAGCAAAATAATGGATTACTGTTTGGTGACGTTATCACTTCGAGCATTCAACAACCGAACATGTCCAAATTAAACTTAACATTCATAAATGGTAAACATCCTTGTAGATCACCACAGAGGTACCATGAGCTACCACAGAGGTACCATCACCACAGAGGTACCATGAGGTAGATCACCATGAGCTGTTTCAGCCGCAGACCCTCGGCTGGTAGCCGCTTCCTTACCCTGGATCTGGACGTAGTCCAGGCCGGGGTTGACACAGAGGGCCAGGTTGCTGGGCAGCGTCCAGGGTGTGGTCGTCCAGGCGATCATACTCACGTCTGGATCATCGTCCAGCGGGAAACTCACCGTCACTGCGGAGGGAGAGACGGCAAGAGGTCATCGGTCAGGTCACAGGGAGGTCTCGCCATATCACTAGGGAAACATGCCGATATATCACCAATGGTTTCACCACAGTAACTGGAGAGACGGAGACACGCAAGTCAGTCTCACCTCAGACAGCTTGACATGACACAAAACAATATACATTGCTCTGTTATCGCCGCTGCCGCAAAACACTTCCCATACGGCTCGATTCCTCGGCACATACTCCCCACTGAACTCTGAAGCCTCCCCATGCCCCCTCCCCACCCGCTCCAGCAGCCTCACCTGCCGGATCGACCACATCCTTGTAGTTCTGTCCCGACTCGAAGTTGGAGAGCGGCGTGTTGCAGCCGGTGGAGAACGGCATCACCTTGAAGCCGCGGTACACCAGGCCCTTGGTGAACAGCTGCTTAAACACCCACCAGATGCTCTCCATGTACCACGGGTACAGCGTCTTGTAGTCGTTACGGAAGTCTGCCGGTACACGGACGAGCCGGGGTGGTAAAGCCTCCATCCGATCATTAACAGAGATGCAAGATGCGTTCGGCCACTACTAATTAGCACTACTGAAGTAGAACCAATAAGCGGGCTAACGAACACTATCTAAAATGATATCAAGTCTCTTTCTTATTTTACCACATTATAAAAGTATCCTAAAACAAATATTTCAAGAGACCAGTATGGTTCGCACCACACCTCCCTCGCTCTAGACTCAACGCACAAGATAAACATTCCAGTGAGCACCACATTGCTTTACGCAATCGTACATGCCCTTATGAAGGATATTACAAAGCAAATATACCCGACACCATGCTAAGCCGCACACGGAGAGAACAGAACGACACCTGCCACTCACCGATCCAGCGTCCCATGCGTCCGACACAGGCCTCCCACTCGTGGGCGTAGCGCGACACGATCTTGCGACACTCGGCGTTGTACTTGTCGATGCCCATCTTGGCCACGTCGTCCGGACCGCGGATGTCGAGCGTCTTGTCAATCTCGTACTCCTGTCGGTGACAAAAAAAAGCGCGTCAGGTTAATGGATTAAAGTAGCCATATTTCGACTGTGGGACTGCAAGTGAAGAATTATTTGCCATCGGTAGTCGATTATGTATGATATGAATACAACTGAAGAGAAAAGGAATATATGGAAACAATGACGAATCAAATTTTCAAGAACGTCAGTGAAAGATGAAAAAAATGAGCCGGAAACAGTCATATGCAGACAAAAAATATTATATATGTATATGTCTATATGAACAGTCATACACAGACCGAAAATATGATAAACCATGGCTAAAAACATAACGTTTTTTAAGTCTCAACTCCCACAAAAAGTTGCCCAGCCAAACTGAAACATCTCAAACTAAACCTAGTCAAACCGAACACCTCATTTGCCCCTCATGTTGATGACTGCGATGACAGTCGTGTCTCGACTCACCACGGGCAGTCCGTGGCAGTCCCAGCCGAAGCGGCGCTCCACGTGGAAGCCGCTCTGGTGGGCGTGCCGCGTCACGATGTCCTTGATGGTGCCGGCCAGGATGTGGCCGTAGTGCGGCAGCCCGGTGGCGAACGGCGGACCGTCGTAGAAGGAGAAGCGCGGCCGGCCGCGCGACTGGCGCAGACACGTCTGGAACGCGTCTATCTCCTTCCAGAGGGCGAGCATCTTCACCTCCTCCGCCTGGAAGCTGATCTGCTCCGGCACCGACTGCGCCATGGCGGCGGCTCTGTGTTGCCGCAGCTGCAGACTCCTGGCTGGAGACGCACAGACAACGGTGCTAGGTAGTAGCGCATACACATTGTCCATAATCTGGTTCAGAATATAAGACGGTGTGTGTTTTTGTGTTTTAGGGTGCCACAATTCCGGGGTTATGTGAAGCCCAGAAATATAAGAGTGGCAAAGGGTGCACCATGTTTTCTGCCGATGGTTGTTGATTTGGGGCGCTCCAACTGCCGAGGTCATCTGGTGCTCAGGTGCAACATGTGTCTTTAAAGCTTATGTAAATAGCAGTGTATACTGTATCCTTCCCTTACACATATTATAACTACGTGGACAATTTCCAAGATGGTCCGGCATGATGGGAGAGTGCTTCCAATCACTGATCCAATAAGACTGAGATGCAAAGTTGGCGTAAGTTACGAGTCCATGTCAGAAAGTCACAAGGATAAATGCATTCCTACATACAGGAGCGTCGCCACAAAATATTAAGTGGGGGGCCAGTCAGGTGTTTGGGGGGAGCA
>JAXIVJ010002104.1:0-7500 GCA_036785665.1 Chirona hameri
AGCCGGCAGCAGGGCCCTCAGCGACAAACGTGTTCATGCGACAGCTAGCTACATTGCAACTGTGGGGCGTACCGGCTGCCGCTGGTCTTCCTGGGATCAGCGGTGAACCATCCAGGCACTGGCAGGACGAGAGGTGCGGCAGAGTGGGAAGAGAGCATCATACTGCCGACTGCCGCCTGCCGACCCCGCCCTGCCGGTGCCAGCCGGCCAGCCGTGCTGTGTTACCCGCGCACAACAGCCAGCCAGCCAGCCGGCCAGCCGGCTGGCGGGCCGGCCGGTAACCAGTCGCCGGCGGCTGGCCGGGCGGTAGGTAACCAGTCGCCGGCTGGTGGGTAACCAGTCGGCGGCGGCTGGCGGACAGGTAGGTAACCAGTCGCCGGCAGGTAGGTAACCAGTCGCCGGCTGGTGGGTAACCAGTCACCGGCGGCTGGCTGGGCGGCCGGTAACCAGTCACCGGCGGCTGGCGGGCCGGCCGGTAACCAGTCACCGGCGGCTGGCCGGGCGGTAGGTAACCAGTCACCGGCGGCTGGCTGGCAGCGATCCTGCACGCTGACAGGTCGGATAGTCCTGCTGTCCGCAGTCGGACAACCACGGTACGGAGCTGCGGTGCGGCCCACACCGGTCCTGCCCACGGGACAGAGTCCCGAGCAGCTCGCCTCCGCCGCTCTGCCGCCCGCGCGCTGCGTGAGCTGCCACCGGACGAACGAGCGTCAGCCAGCCGCTCACAATGACGCTATGTCTGGCAGATGTGGCGCCGTGGGCCCGGGCGGCGCGCGTGGCCGTCTGCTCCCGGGCTGGTTATCGGCTGAGTTGTATCGTTACAGAGCGGCGGCCGCGCGCCGCCGACTGGGGCGTACCCGTGTGGCGGCGTGCCGCGCTCCCACCAGCCGCCGTCACCGACGGGCCGGCGGACGGCAGGCGGCGACGGGCGGCACGGTGTGGTGAGAGACGCCAGTTCTGCGGCGCCAGTCGCCTGATGACGGCGGTCAGGCGGGCGTGGCGGGCAGCTGTCGCAGGGTCGCCGAGGCGGGCAGAACGGCACGGCGCCAGTCGCCTTATGACGGCGGTCAGGCGGGCGTGGCGGGCAGCCGTCGCAGGGTCGCCGAGGCGGGCAGAAAGGCACGGCGCCAGTCGCCTTATGACGGCGGTCAGGCGGGCGTGGCGGGCAGCCGTCGCAGGGTCGCCGAGGCGGGCAGAACGGCACGGCGCCCAGATCGGCACACCTGGATCAAAACCGGCCACTACCGGCTATGCCAGCTACTAGCTCGTTGCCCGTGAGTTTCATGTGAGAGGGGTGGTAGCTGCGCGGCATCTGAACACTGCTACTTAGTACGTGAAGCAAATTCACTGATCTTGAAACCCTTCAAAGTCACGGGCTAAAAATAGCACTGAAGTTTGCCATCGAAAACTGTTGGACCTCATGTTCCTGGATACTTTGAAGGTCTCATCCATTACGTTCCTTCGCAGAACATTAATCAAACTGTGCTAACGTCCGTCCATGTTAATGGGCATTTAGTATCAAGAAGTAACTATAGCTATGTTTATCTACACGACAACAGCACACACCCAGAGATAACTCCTGACAAACCGAGGCTAGTGCAAACGTTAGTTGTTGTACGGTCACATGTTATATTCACTCGTCACTACCACATGTTAACCACGGTCACGTGTTAAGAGTCACTAGTCACACGTTAGCGTCACACGTTACCCGCGCACGTGTTGACGTGGCACGTGGCGGCACTCACGTGGGCCGGTCCGCAGCAGTTTGGACACGTACACGCGCGGCTCCACGTGTACAATGGCGGCGGTGACACGTTTGAGCGCTGCCGGCCGGCGGACAGCGGACAGCGGACAGCGGACAGCGGGGACGGGGCGTCCGGTCAGAGCGGTAGCGGGCAGAGCCGGGCACACGGTCACGGTCATTACACACTGTGTGTGCACAGTACACACCCCATGCAGCGTCAGCTTAGGAGGCACTTACAACCATCGCACAGAGCAGCCCTATACAATATACAGCGGACTCCCTCACGCCTATTGTACAGCAGCAGCTGCGGAAGCATTGGCTCGTATCTCCCGCGCAGTCTGGATCAAGATGCATACTCCGTAAGGCATTGGTAAATGTGTTGATCACAAGCGAGTTAGGATTCCATTGACAAGGCTCGATACGGGAGCCGCCCGATGTGGAAGCTTGCCCGGCCCACTCACACCGCCATCGTGTATCAGTCACTCAACTTACACAGAGCAACAGGCACAGCGACCAGGGGCCGACGGCAGGTGGACAGGGACAGGGTCAGGGTCAGGGTCAGGGGTCAGGGGACATGTGAACAGGCACAGAGACCAGGGACCGACGGCAGGTGGAACCAGGGACAGGGTCAGGGACCGACGGCAGGTGGACAGGGACAGAGACCAGGGACCGACGGCAGGTGGACAGGCACAGAGACCAGGGACCGACGGCAGGTGGACAGGCACAGAGACCAGGGACCGACGGCAGGTGGACAGGGACAGGGTCAGGGTCAGGGTCAGGGGTCAGGGGACATGTGAACAGGCACAGAGACCAGGGACCGACGGCAGGTGGAACCAGGGACAGGGTCAGGGACCGACGGCAGGTGGACAGGGACAGAGACCAGGGACCGACGGCAGGTGGACAGGGACAGAGACCAGGGACCGACGGCAGGTGGACAGGACAGAGACCAGGGACCGACGGCAGGTGGACAGGCACAGAGACCAGGGACCGACGGCAGGTGGACAGGCACAGAGACCAGGGACCGACGGCAGGTGGACAGGGACAGAGACCAGGGACCGACGGCAGGTGGACAGGGACAGGGTCAGGGACCGACGGCAGGTAGAACCAGGGACAGAGACCAGGGACCGACGGCAGGTGGACAGGGACAGAGACCAGGGACCGACGGCAGGTGGAACTTGGGACAGAGACCAGGGACCGACGGCAGGTGGAACCAGGGACAGAGACCAGGGACCGACGGCAGGTGAACAGGGACAGAGACCAGGGACCGACGGCAGGTGGACAGGGACAGAGACCAGGGACCGACGGCAGGTGGACAGGGACAGGGGACAGGGGACAGGGGACAGGGGACAGGGGACAGAGGACAGGGGACAGGGGACAGGGAACAGGGGACAGGGGACAGGGGACAGGGGACAGGGGACAGGGGACAGGGGACAGGGGACAGGGGACAGAGGGGACAGGGGACAGGGGACAGGGGACAGGGGATAGGGGACAGGGTCATTGGACAGGGGACAGGGGACAGAGGGGACAGGGGACAGGGGACAGGGGACAGGGGACAGGGGACAGGGGACAGGGGACAGGGGATAGGTGGCAGGGTCATGGGACAGGGACAGAGGACAGGGGACAGGAGACAGGGACAGGGGACAGGGGACAGGGGACAGGGGACAGGGGACAGGGACAGGGGACAGGGGACAGGGGACAGGGGACAGGGGACATACGGCAGGTGAATGGGGACAGGGTCAGGGACAGATACCAACAGATATCAGGAGCCTGGTGGGATGGGGGGGGGGGGGGGGGCGGCAGGGAGGCTGGACCCGATATGTTGTAAGCGACAAACATTCGACACAACGGAACCCCGGTCAAAGCGGCCAAACCAAAGACGGCCTCATGGGTTTGGACAGCTGTGGTCTCAGGGTGCTGACAGCGAGGTTCTGTCGCCGCCGTCGTCGCCGCCGCCGGGCCGTGCTGCTCCCGTTACGACAGCCGGGACTGGGAGCCGTGACGGCAACGCTGGCAGCCGGCCACACCACACCTCACACCACGCAAAAACACGACCAGCCGGCTAGCCTCGCGTGCGTCGCAAGGCTAGCCATTCAGAGTGGTGTTGTGGTTATTGACCGGCGTGAACTTGGCCGCCCAACAAAGAAGGCGCGCCGCAGCTCCGCGCCGCAGCTCGGCCACGCCGTGTGTCTGGGCGGCGGCGGCAGGGAGACAGCGCGGGGCAGCACTGCTCCCACACCTGTGCGACCCCTCAGTCACGCCCTGCTACCACACCTGTGCGACCCCTCAGTCACGCCCTGCTACCACACCTGTGCGACCCCTCAGTCACGCCCTGCTACCACACCTGTGCGACCCCTCAGTCACGCCCTGCTACCACACCTGTCCGACCCCTCAGTCACGCCCTGCTACCACACCTGTGCGACCCCTCAGGCACGCCCTGCTACCACACCTGTCCGACCCCTCAGTCACGCCCTGCTACCACACCTGTCCGACCCCTCAGTCACGCCCTGCTCCCACACCTGTCCGACCCCTCAGTCACGCCCTGCTCCCACACCTGTCCGACCCCTCAGTCACGCCCTGCTACCACACCTGTGCGACCCCTCAGTCACGCCCTGCTACCACACCTGTGCGACCCCTCAGTCACGCCCTGCTACCACACCTGTGCGACCCCTCAACCACGCCCAGCTACCACACCTATGCGACCTCTCAGTCACGCCCTGCTACCACACCTGTCCGACCCCTCAGTCACGCCCTGCTACCACACCTGTGCGACCCCTCAGTCACGCCCTGCTACCACACCTGTCCGACCCCTCAGTCACGCCCTGCCCCCTCCGCCACTCACAGCAAAAACAAGATAGCACTAGTTCAAAGGCTAAATGAAACAAAATGACAAGAACTGAGAAAAGACGTGAAATGGACACATTCATTTACAGACAACTGCAATACATTAAAGTCACGGAGATCTTTCATCTTCACGATTCAAAACCGCACATACATGCTGTGCCTTATTGCTCGATTAAATTAGACACGGTTCGCAGACTCTTCCATTACCCCGTGTTGAGTTGCCCCCGGGCAGAGCTGTCCTCGGGCGGCGCCGGTTAAATTAGACACGGTTCACATACTCCTCCATTACCCGTGTTGAGTTGCCCCCCCCCCCCCCCCCGGGCAGAGCTGTCCTCGGGCGGCGCCGGTTAAATTAGACACGGTTCACAGACTCCTCCATTACCCGTGTTGAGTTGCCCCCCCCCCCCGGGCAGAGCTGTCCTCGGGCGGCGCCGGTTAAATTAGACACGGTTCACATACTCCTCCATTACCCGTGTTGAGTTGCCCCCCCCCCCCCGGGCAGAGCTGTCCTCGGGCGGCGCCGGTTAAATTAGACACGGTTCACATACTCCTCCATTACCCGTGTTGAGTTGCCCCCGGGCAGAGCTGTCCTCGGGCGGCGCCGGTGGGCAGCCAACTCACGGTGTTTGCCCACGCCCCCACGAGAGACGGGACACGGGACGGGACACGGGATGGGACGGGACGGGACGGAACGGGACGGGACGGGACGGGACGGACGGGACGGGACGGGACGGAACGGAACGGGACGGGACGGGACGGGACGGGACACGACACGACACGACACGACACGACACGACACGACACGACACGACACGACACGACACGACACGACACGACACGACACGACACGACACGACACGGGACGGAACACGGGACGGAACACGGGACGGAACACGGGACGGAACACGGGACGGAACACGGGACGGAACACGGGACGGAACACGGGACGGAACACGGGACGGAACACGGGACGGAACACGGGACGGAACACGGGACGGAACACGGGACAGAACACGGGACAGAACACGGGACAGAACACGGGACGGAACACGGGACGGAACACGGGACGGAAAACGGGACGGAACACGGGACGGAACACGGGACGGAACACGGGACGGAACACGGGACGGAACACGGGACGGAACACGGGACGGAACACGGGACGGAACACGGGACGGAACACGGGACGGAACACGGGACGGAACACGGGACGGAACACGGGACGGAACACGGGACGGAACACGGGACGGAACACGGGACGGAACACGGGACGGAACACGGGACGGAACACGGGACGGAACACGGGACAGAACACGGGACAGAACACGGGACAGAACACGGGACGGAACACGGGACGGAACACGGGACGGAACACGGGACGGAACACGGGACGGAACACGGGACGGAACACGGGACGGAACACGGGACGGAACACGGGACGGAACACGGGACGGAACACGGGACGGAACACGGGACGGAACACGGGACGGAACACGGGACGGAACACGGGACGGAACACGGGACGGAACACGGGACGGAACACGGGACGGAACACGGGACGGAACACGGGACGGAACACGGGACGGAACACGGGACGGAACACGGGACGGAACACGGGACGGAACACGGGACGGAACACGGGACGGAACACGGGACGGAACACGGGACGGAACACGGGACGGAACACGGGACGGAACACGGGACGGAACACGGGACGGGACACGGGACGGGACACGGGACGGGACGGGACACGGGACAGAACACGGGACGGAACACGGGACGGAACACGGGACGGGACACGGGACGGAACACGGGACGGAACACGGGGACGGGACACGGGACGGAACACGGGACGGGACACGGGACGGGACACGGGACGGGACACGGGACGGGACACGGGACCTGAGGACGTCGAGCGGCGACAGGGACGGTAATGGACAGATGTGAAAATGTGGCGCACGACAGTAAATCAGACACAGCATCAGACTGATCAGATCTCACACGGTTAACACGGTCAGTAAGGCTTCAGATCGCAGCAGCTAAGGACGCTCTCCGCTCGTAAAACACACAGACGGCGACGCGCCACTAAATTAAACACGTGTGACATTGACATACATTTCTTTATAACTTAGCGCATCAGTGATTGGAGGGGGGGGGGACAAAATTGTCCCCTGATGAACTTACGCAATGGTTAAAAAATGTGTGAAGTGTGGCCTTGATTGGAAATTTAAAGTACGCTGTGCGTGCGTTTCGTCGAGGGCTATCGATTGCCGCCGTTTGCGTCTCAATATGAGTATTGGCTCCGGAGATGACCAGTAGCCCGTCAATGGTGGCCCGCCCGTCACTGGTGGCCCGCCCGTCACTGGTGATCGGTCGAGACTCCAGTCAATGGCGGGCTAACGACATTGTGATGAAGTGGAATCTGCGTTATGCTGAACCATCTCGCCAGTTATGTCACCTCAGTTCAAGAGGTTATGCCACGGCGTTTGAGCCTCCTCTGAGTAATTAATTATAGGGGGGGGGGGGGTGCTCTCGCCATTTACATTTAATACTGACTGGCCTCGCAGTCAATGTGAAGTTATCCACATAAACAGATTGTCAGCTCCATAATAAACAAGCCGCCTACTCTGGATCGGCAGGCGCCATTTCGCTTTATAAACATTCACTAAAATAGTACTCTCTGGCCGCTGCCGTAAGGTGTTGCTCGATTGTTCAGACAGTTATTTTCGCAATTGGAAATCCCATAGCGTCTGGCGGTTTCCAGCTCTGCCTGGAGGATGTGGACCTGACAGAATTGGAGAGGAGTTATAACCAAACCAGCCAAAGTTTGGGATGCGGGTCACTCTCGCCACATATGCATTCTCTTGTCACACACACAAACCACAGCAGCCTTTTGAGACGCAAGAAACGGACAC
>JAXIVJ010002104.1:10000-95000 GCA_036785665.1 Chirona hameri
ATATAAAACAAAACAAAAGGGCCAGCACTTCTAATGTTGATCACATGAAACCCATCAGACGTAATTTGCTTGCTGCTGGTGGGACGCTGCCGACGTACTCGCCAATTTTATCGGCTTCTCCACGGAAACATGGCGGAGAGGCGTCTCTTCAAAGCGTTAGCCATCACAGGCTTAGTTACGGGGCCAGGACTAAGACGAATCGAACCATTGTTTGGGGCACTGCCAGCCGACCATGACATCAAATGAATCCTATCTTATTCTGCTCGAGACGAGACCGTTTGATGTGCCAAGTGCGTCGCGTGGCCTCTACAGTACAGTACACAGTACAGTACACAGTACAGTACACAGTACAGTACACAGTACAGTACACAGTACAGTACACAGTACAGTACACAGTACAGTACACAGTACAGTACACAGTACAGTACACAGTACAGTACACAGTACAGTACACAGTACAGTACACAGTACAGTACACAGTACAGTACACAGTACAGTACACAGTACAGTACACAGTACAGTACACAGTACAGTACACAGTACAGTACACAGTACAGTACACAGTACAGTACACAGTACAGTACACAGTACAGTACACAGTACAGTACACAGTACAGTACACAGTACAGTACACAGTACAGTACACAGTACAGTACACAGTACAGTACACAGTACAGTACACAGTACAGTACACAGTACAGTACACAGTACAGTACACAGTACAGTACACAGTACAGTACACAGTGCAGTACACAGTGCAGTACACAGTGCAGTACACAGTACAGTACACAGTACAGTACACAGTACAGTACACAGTACAGTACACAGTACAGTACACAGTACAGTACACAGTACAGTACACAGTACAGTACACAGTACAGTACACAGTACAGTACACAGTACAGTACACAGTACAGTACACAGTACAGTACACAGTACAGTACACAGTACAGTACACAGTACAGTACACAGTACAGTACACAGTACAGTACACAGTACAGTACACAGTACAGTACACAGTACAGTACACAGTACAGTACACAGTACAGTACACAGTACAGTGCACAGTACAGTGCACAGTACAGTGCACAGTACAGTGCACAGTACAGTGCACAGTACAGTGCACAGTACAGTGCACAGTACAGTGCACAGTACAGTGCACAGTACAGTGCACAGTACAGTGCACAGTACAGTGCACAGTACAGTGCACAGTACAGTGCACAGTACAGTGCACAGTACAGTGCACAGTACAGTGCACAGTACAGTGCACAGTACAGTGCACAGTACAGTGCACAGTACAGTGCACAGTACAGTGCACAGTACAGTGCACAGTACAGGTGCACAGTACAGTGCACAGTACAGTGCACAGTACAGTGCACAGTACAGTGCACAGTACAGTGCACAGTACAGTGCACAGTACAGTGCACAGTACAGTGCACAGTACAGTGCACAGTACAGTACACAGTACAGTACACAGTACAGTACACAGTACAGTACACAGTACAGTACACAGTACAGTACACAGTACAGTACACAGTACAGTACACAGTACAGTACACAGTACAGTACACAGTACAGTACACAGTACAGTACACAGTACAGTACACAGTACAGTACACAGTACAGTACACAGTACAGTACACAGTACAGTACGCAGTACAGTACACAGTACAGTACACAGTACAGTACACAGTACAGTACACAGTACAGTACACAGTACAGTACACAGTACAGTACACAGTACAGTACACAGTACAGTACACAGTACAGTACACAGTACAGTACACAGTACAGTACACAGTACAGTACACAGTACAGTACACAGTACAGTACACAGTACAGTACACAGTACAGTACACAGTACAGTACACAGTACAGTACACAGTACAGTACACAGTACAGTACACAGTACAGTACACAGTACAGTACACAGTACAGTACACAGTACAGTACACAGTACAGTACACAGTACAGTACACAGTACAGTACACAGTACAGTACACAGTACAGTACACAGTACAGTACACAGTACAGTACACAGTACAGTACACAGTACAGTACACAGTACAGTACACAGTACAGTACACAGTACAGTACACAGTACAGTACACAGTACAGTACACAGTACAGTACACAGTACAGTACACAGTACAGTACACAGTACAGTACACAGTACAGTACACAGTACAGTACACAGTACAGTACACAGTACAGTACACAGTACAGTACACAGTACAGTACACAGTACAGTACACAGTACAGTACACAGTACAGTACACAGTACAGTACACAGTACAGTACACAGTACAGTACACAGTACAGTACACAGTACAGTACACAGTACAGTACACAGTACAGTACACAGTACAGTACACAGTACAGTACACAGTACAGTACACAGTACAGTACACAGTACAGTACACAGTACAGTACACAGTACAGTACACAGTACAGTACACAGTACAGTACACAGTACAGTACACAGTACAGTACACAGTACAGTACACAGTACAGTACACAGTACAGTACACAGTACAGTACACAGTACAGTACACAGTACAGTACACAGTACAGTACACAGTACAGTACACAGTACAGTACACAGTACAGTACACAGTACAGTACACAGTACAGTACACAGTACAGTACACAGTACAGTACACAGTACAGTACACAGTACAGTACACAGTACAGTACACAGTACAGTACACAGTACAGTACACAGTACAGTACACAGTACAGTACACAGTACAGTACACAGTACAGTACACAGTACAGTACACAGTACAGTACACAGTACAGTACACAGTACAGTACACAGTACAGTACACAGTACAGTACACAGTACAGTACACAGTACAGTACACAGTACAGTACACAGTACAGTACACAGTACAGTACACAGTACAGTACACAGTACAGTACACAGTACAGTACACAGTACAGTACACAGTACAGTACACAGTACAGTACACAGTACAGTACACAGTACAGTACACAGTACAGTACACAGTACAGTACACAGTACAGTACACAGTACAGTACACAGTACAGTACACAGTACAGTACACAGTACAGTACACAGTACAGTACACAGTACAGTACACAGTACAGTACACAGTACAGTACACAGTACAGTACACAGTACAGTACACAGTACAGTACACAGTACAGTACACAGTACAGTACACAGTACAGTACACAGTACAGTACACAGTACAGTACACAGTACAGTACACAGTACAGTACACAGTACAGTACACAGTACAGTACACAGTACAGTACACAGTACAGTACACAGTACAGTACACAGTACAGTACACAGTACAGTACACAGTACAGTACACAGTACAGTACACAGTACAGTACACAGTACAGTACACAGTACAGTACACAGTACAGTACACAGTACAGTACACAGTACAGTACACAGTACAGTACACAGTACAGTACACAGTACAGTACACAGTACAGTACACAGTACAGTACACAGTACAGTACACAGTACAGTACACAGTACAGTACACAGTACAGTACACAGTACAGTACACAGTACAGTACACAGTACAGTACACAGTACAGTACACAGTACAGTACACAGTACACAGTACACAGTACACAGTACACAGTACACAGTACACAGTACACAGTACACAGTACACAGTACAGTACACAGTACAGTACACAGTACAGTACACAGTACAGTACACAGTACAGTACACAGTACAGTACACAGTACAGTACACAGTACAGTACACAGTACAGTACACAGTACAGTACACAGTACAGTACACAGTACAGTACACAGTACAGTACACAGTACAGTACACAGTACAGTACACAGTACAGTACACAGTACAGTACACAGTACAGTACACAGTACAGTACACAGTACAGTACACAGTACAGTACACAGTACAGTACACAGTACAGTACACAGTACAGTACACAGTACAGTACACAGTACAGTACGACAGTACAGTACACAGTACAGTACACAGTACAGTACACAGTACAGTACACAGTACAGTACACAGTACAGTACACAGTACAGTACACAGTGCAGTACACAGTACAGTACACAGTACAGTACACAGTACAGTACACAGTACAGTACACAGTACAGTACACAGTACAGTACACAGTACAGTACACAGTACAGTACACAGTACAGTACACAGTACAGTACACAGTACAGTACACAGTACAGTACACAGTACAGTACACAGTACAGTACACAGTACAGTACACAGTACAGTACACAGTACAGTACACAGTACAGTACACAGTACAGTACACAGTACAGTACACAGTACAGTACACAGTACAGTACACAGTACAGTACACAGTACAGTACACAGTACAGTACACAGTACAGTACACAGTACAGTACACAGTACAGTACACAGTACAGTACACAGTACAGTACACAGTACAGTACACAGTACAGTACACAGTACAGTACACAGTACAGTACACAGTACAGTACACAGTACAGTACACAGTACAGTACACAGTACAGTACACAGTACAGTACACAGTACAGTACACAGTACAGTACACAGTACAGTACACAGTACAGTACACAGTACAGTACACAGTACAGTACACAGTACAGTACACAGTACAGTACACAGTACAGTACACAGTACAGTACACAGTACAGTACACAGTACAGTACACAGTACAGTACACAGTACAGTACACAGTACAGTACACAGTACAGTACACAGTACAGTACACAGTACAGTACACAGTACAGTACACAGTACAGTACACAGTACAGTACACAGTACAGTACACAGTACAGTACACAGTACAGTACACAGTACAGTACACAGTACAGTACACAGTACAGTACACAGTACAGTACACAGTACAGTACACAGTACAGTACACAGTACAGTACACAGTACAGTACACAGTACAGTACACAGTACAGTACACAGTACAGTACACAGTACAGTACACAGTACAGTACACAGTACAGTACACAGTACAGTACACAGTACAGTACACAGTACAGTACACAGTACAGTACACAGTACAGTACACAATACAGTACACAGTACAGTACACAGTACAGTACACAGTACAGTACACAGTACAGTACACAGTACAGTACACAGTACAGTACACAGTACAGTACACAGTACAGTACACAGTACAGTACACAGTACAGTACACAGTACAGTACACAGTACAGTACACAGTACAGTACACAGTACAGTACACAGTACAGTACACAGTACAGTACACAGTACAGTACACAGTACAGTACACAGTACAGTACACAGTACAGTACACAGTACAGTACACAGTACAGTACACAGTACAGTACACAGTACAGTACACAGTACAGTACACAGTACAGTACACAGTACAGTACACAGTACAGTACACAGTACAGTACACAGTACAGTACACAGTACAGTACACAGTACAGTACACAGTACAGTACAGTACAGTACAGTACAGTACAGTACAGTACAGTACAGTACAGTACAGTACAGTGCAGTACAGTACTGTACACGCCAGACAGACCACACCCAACAACCCGACACTCCAAACACCGGCTCTGCTAGCATTTCTTGACAAATTAGACTGACCAGCTACCTGATCGGTAATTGGGACATCGTCATCGCAGCCCCTCGCGCCAGACAATTCTCCTAACAGACAGGGATGGCGTCCGTCTGATACCCCTCCTGCTCCATCCTGCCCGGGAAGGATGAGGCCGCGCCTCGTAACCGGCGGACGTGCGCTGACATCCCGAGCCGGCGGTCGGTGACATTGAAATGGCGTCTCCTCTGCGGCGCCGAGAGCGGGCAACCGGCCACCCCGGCCGCTCCGGCCACCTCAGCCACCCCGGCCACCCCGGCCACCCCGGGAATACCTCAGCCCGGTCCGGCCCGTCAACCAATGGGAACACGTGTCGGTCAGTCCGGCCGCCACGCGAGCTATAGCCGATCCAATAAACTGGTCCGATTGCGCTGACACATGAGACACTGGTGTTCATATGAGGCGTGACGGATCGACGGCGCTCGTTTCCCCGGCGGCGGAGCTGGCTACAATCGGCACGCTGTACAGTTGCACAGCTCAGGCCAATGTGACATGCCGTCGATCGAGGCCCCCCCCCCCCCCCCCCCCACTCTGTGTGTTATTGTCAGCATTAATGACTGGAAGTCAGCAGGGGTACATGTGATAATATACCGAATGAACCACCGTTGTCCGGCCGATAGACGTCGATGCTGTCGATCGAGGCCCCCCACTCTGTGTGTTATTGTCAGCATTAATGACTGGAAGTCAGCAGGGGTACATGTGATAATATACCGAATGAACCACCGTTGTCCGGCCGATAGACGTCGTTAGCACATCCAATACGGCGTGGCGAGTCACTCGGCTGATCCAGCATGACCTCCGCCCGGCATCCGGCGCCTTCCATCAGTCAGTCGGCTGATCCAGCATGACCTCCGCCCGGCATCCGGCGCCTTCCATCAGTCAGTCGGCTGATCCAGCATGACCTCCGCCCGGCATCCGGCGCCTTCCATCAGTCAGTCGGCTGATCCAGCATGACCTCCGCCCGGCATCCGGCGCCTTCCATCAGTCAGTCGGCTGATCCAGCATGACCTTCGCCCGGCATCCGGCGCCTTCCATCAGTCAGTCGGCTGATCCAGCATGACCTCCGCCCGGCATCCGGCGCCTTCCATCAGTCAGTCGGCTGATCCAGCATGACCTCCGCCCGGCATCCGGCGCCTTCCATCAGTCACTCGGCTGATCCAGCATGACCTCCGCCCGGCACCCGGCGCCACCCCCCTGCCTTCCACCAGTCAGTCGGCTGATCCAGCATGACCTCCGCCCGGCACCACCCCCTGCCTTCCATCAGTCCGGCGACGGCCGCGGCTGGACACTTACCGCTCTTGATGGACGGCCGGTCGGCGCGGCGGCCGGCGGCGGCGACCGGCGGCGACGCGGCTACGGGCGCGGCGGCCAGCGCCACCGTCAGCTGGCGACCCTCGGACACGTCCTGAAGCCGACGCCAGGTCGACTGCACCCCATCGACGCGAGTCTGAAAACGGACCGTATCAGTCACCGAGAGCGGCGGACACAACACCTGAGACGGGCGGCACGGGTCACCACGGGTCAACCAGCGGCAGGGAGTCAGTCACTGGATACAGCCAGCTGGCGGGCAGAGGCGGCTGATGAGGCCGCTCAGACGGGTCAGGGGAGAGGTGAGAGGTCCAGGCGGGCAGAGGCAGCTGGTGAGGCCGCTCAGACGGGTCAGGGGAGAGGTGAGAGGTCCAGGCGGGCAGAGGCAGCTGGTGAGGCCGCTCAGACGGGTCAGGGGAGAGGTGAGAGGTCCAGGCGGGCAGAGGCAGCTGGTGAGGCCGCTCAGACGGGTCAGGGGAGAGGTGAGAGGTCCAGGCGGACAGAGGCAGCTGGTGAGGCCGCTCAGACGGGTCAGGGGAGAGGTGAGAGGTCCAGGCGGGCAGAGGCAGCTGGTGAGGCCGCTCAGACGGGTCAGGGGAGAGGTGAGAGGTCCAGGCGGGCAGAGGCAGCTGGTGAGGCCGCTCAGACGGGTCAGGGGAGAGGTGAGAGGTCCAGGCGGACAGAGGCAGCTGGTGAGGCCGCTCAGACGGGTCAGGGGAGAGGTGAGAGGTCCAGGCGGGCAGAGGCAGCTGGTGAGGCCGCTCAGACGGGTCAGGGGAGAGGTGAGAGGTCCAGGCGGGCAGAGGCAGCTGGTGAGGCCGCTCAGACGGGTCAGGGGAGAGGTGAGAGGTCCAGGCGGGCAGAGGCAGCTGGTGAGGCCGCTCAGACGGGTCAGGGGAGAGGTGAGAGGTCCAGGCGGACAGAGGCAGCTGGTGAGGCCGCTCAGACGGGTCAGGGGAGAGGTGAGAGGTCCAGGCGGGCAGAGGCAGCTGGTGAGGCCGCTCAGACGGGTCAGGGGAGAGGTGAGAGGTCCAGGCGGGCAGAGGCAGCTGGTGAGGCCGCTCAGACGGGTCAGGGGAGAGGTGAGAGGTCCAGGCGGACAGAGGCAGCTGGTGAGGCCGCTCAGACGGGTCAGGGGAGAGGTGAGAGGTCCAGGCGGACAGAGGCGGCTGGTGAGGCCGCTCAGACGGGTCAGGGGAGAGGTGAGAGGTCCAGGCGGACAGAGGCGGCTGGTGAGGCCGCTCAGACGGGTCAGGGGAGAGGTGAGAGGTCCAGGCGGACAGAGGCGGCTGGTGAGGCCCCTCAGACGGGTCAGGGGAGAGGTGAGAGGTCCAGGCGGACAGAGGCGGCTGGTGAGGCCCCTCAGACGGGTCAGGGGAGAGGTGAGATGTCCAGGCGGACAGAGGCAGGGGGCAGACGGGTGAGGTGAAAGTACATCCATCCCGGCGGAAAGACCAGCTGGTGAAGCAGCTTATACGGGTGGGGAGAGTGGAGGTCCATCCAGGTGTACCAGGCTCTGCCCCAGGCTCAGCCAAAGGTTAGAACATGCAATGTGATAACCGTGATAACCGTTCCCATCACAGAGGCCTCGGCTGTAGTAGAAACATAGCGATAATTGATGGTGGTGTTGATGACAGTGGGGATGATAATAATGCAGGTCCCTTGCGACACTGAGTAATTTCAAAACGTGTTTGGGTTAAGTGCACACAAGATACCGACTACCAGCAGTCGCGGGCAGCCAGCGGTCGGCCGAGGCGGCACATACCCAGGTCAAATGGCTGTGGGCCTGGTCACACGCAGCAGGTCAGAGCCGACGGCGGCGCTCGTTAGCCCCGCCGTCACAGACGACGCATAACGTACTTCTCGTCATCGCTCGCCGGCCTAATGACTCAATCTGACGCCAATTGCCATCAATAGCTGAACACTGAGCGGACGCGCTCTGACCGGCGCGGCCTGCTCTGCCCCTCTGCCGCTCCCACCACCACTCACACTCTCTGTCTCCGACCCTCTGCCTCTCTCGATGGTTCCCTCCCCGCTCCTCTCGCTGTCTCTCTCGATGGTTCCCTCCCCGCTCCTCTCGCTCTGCCTCTCTCGATGGTTCCCTCCCCGCTCCTCTCGCTCTGCCTCTCTCGATGGTTCCCTCCCCGCTCCTCTCGCTCTGCCTCTCTCGATGGTTCCCTCCCCGCTCCTCTCGCTCAGTCTCTCTCGATGGTTCCCTCCCCGCGCCTCTCGCTCTGCCTCTCTCGATGGTTCCCTCCCCGCGCCTCTCGCTCTGTCTCTCTCGATGGTTCCCTCCCCACGCCTCTCGCTCAGTCTCCTCGATGGTTCCCTCCCCGCTCCTCTCGCTCTGCCTCTCTCGATGGTTCCCTCCCCGCTCCTCTCGCTGTCTCTCTCGATGGTTCCCTCCCCGCTCCTCTCGCTCTGCCTCTCTCGATGGTCCCCTCCCCGCTCCTCTCGCTGTCTCTCTCGATGGTTCCCTCCCCGCTCCTCTCGCTCTGCCTCTCTCGATGGTTCCCTCCCCGCTTCTCTCGCTCTGCCTCTCTCGATGGTTCCCTCCCCGCTCCTCTCGCTCTGCCTCTCTCGATGGTTCCCTCCCCGCTCCTCTCGCTCTGCCTCTCTCGATGGTTCCCTCCCCGCGCCTCTCGCTCAGTCTCTCTCGATGGTTCCCTCCCCGCGCCTCTCGCTCTGTCGGGGGTAACTAGTCGAGTTCCGAGGCGATCGGTTCCCAGCTGTGACCAGCTCAGCCCAGCGTGGCGGCCAGGCTGGTGCCGGACGAGCGGGCAGGCCAGGCGGCCACACTTGTTACCAGCAAGCCAGCCGATATGGCTTTGGGGTGCGAGGCCTCCCGCCCATTCTCATCACCAATGGCAGTCGGGCGGCGACGCTTCCTAACTCAATATCGCACAGCGATCAATGTAAACTAATGCTGTTACACGGCCTATATAACGGCCTATATAACGGCTGTTACACGGCCAGTATTGGAAGAAGATGGCACTGACTGACGACGGTGACGAGATGGCACTGACGACGGTGTACCGCATTCACTGCAGACACCCAGATCTTTTGATCAATTCACATTTGTTTTTGTTTTTAATATAAATTTGGTCCAGATTGTTTTTGAATGGATGGATTTCCAAGGTCAACCCCGCGCTAAGCATAGCTTGTTGCGCAGGCCCTGACCCCACCACCCGATCAAGTAATTCCTGGCGTCCGGCATAATTTAGAAGCGAAAGGGTTACGTGGCCGACATACTGCTGGACACAGTGATGCCTGGGAACCGGATATTGCTACTTTATGTTGGCGCAGCGTGAGTGCTGAAGTCCTCCGTCTCAACAATGGTAGTGTGCTGACTCAGATTGACCAGTATCTCTCGTCACAGGTAAGCTTTCAGCGTCGAGAACAAACAACAACAGAGGAGGACAGTGACATACGAGGAGGACAGTGACAGACGAGGAGGACAGTGACAGACGAGGAGGACAGTGGCATACGAGGAGGACAGTGACATACCAGGAGGACAGTGACATACCAGGAGGAGGACAGTGACATACGAGGACAGTGGCAGACGAGGAGGACAGTGGCAGACGAGGAGGACAGTGATAGACGAGGAGGACAGTGGCATACGAAGAGGACAGTGACATACGAGGAGGAGGACAGTGACATACGAGGAGGAGGACAGTGACATACGAGGACAGTGACAGACGAGGATGACAGTAACAGACGAGGATGACAGTGACAGACGATGAGGACAGTGGCAGACGATGAGGACAGTGACAGACGAGGAGGACAGTGGCAGACGAGGAGGACAGTGACAGACGAGGAGAGGAGGACAGTGACAGACGAGGAGGACAGGCGGGGGACATACGAAGACAGTGACAGACGAAGAGGACAGTGGCATACGAGGACAGTGACATACGAGGAGGACAGTGACATACGAGGACAGTGACATATGTGACAGACGAGGACAGTGACAGACGAGGAGGACAGTGACATACGAGGAGGACAGTGACATACGAGGAGGACAGTGACATACGAGGAGGACAGTGCCAGACGAGAAGGACAGTGACAGACGAGGAGGAGGACAGTGACATACGAGGAGGACAGTGAGAGACGAGGAGGACAGTGAGAGACGAGGAGGACAGTGAGAGACGAGGAGGACAGTGGCAGACGATGAGGAGTAACAGACAAGGAGGACAGTGACATACGATGAGGACAGTGACAGACGAGGAAGACGTGGCATACGAGGAGGACAGTGACAGACGAGGACAGTGGCAGACGAGGAGGACAGACGGGGGGACACACGAGGAGGACAGTGACATACGAGGACAGTGACATACGAGGAGGACGTGGCATACGAGGAGGACAGTGACAGACGAGGACAGTGGCAGACGAGGAGGACAGACGGGGGGACACACGAGGAGGACAGTGGCAGACGAGGAGGAGGACATACGGGGGGGGGCAGTGACATACGAGGAGGACAGTGACAGACGAGGAGGACAGTGACAGACGAGGAGGACAGTGACACACGAGAAGGACAGTGACAGACGAGGACAGTGACAGACGAGTAGGAGGACATACGGGGGGCAGTGACATACGAGGAGGACAGTGACATACGAGGACAGTGACAGACGAGGACAGTGACAGACGAGGACAGACGGGGGGGCATACGAGGACAGTTACATACGAGGAGGACAGTGACAGACGAGGACAGTGACAGACGAGGAGGACAGTGACATACGAGGACAGTGACAGACGAGGAGGGCAGTGACATACGAAGAGGATAGTGACAGACGAGGACAGTGACATACGAGGACAGTGACATACGAGGACAGTGACATACGAGGACAGTGACATACGAGGACAGTGACAGACGAGGAGGACAGTGACAGACGAGGACAGTGTCATACGAGGAGGACAGTGACATACGAGGAGGACAGTGACAGACGAGGAGGACAGACGGGGGACATACGAAGAGGACAGTGCCAGGTGAGGAGGACAGTGCCAGACGAGGACAGTGACAGACGAGGAGGACAGTGACAGACGAGGAGGACAATGACAGACGAGGAGGACAATGACATACGAAGAGGACAGTGACATACGAGGAGGACAGTGACAGACGAGGAGGACATTGACAGACGAGGAGGACAGTGACATACGAAGAGGACAGTGACATACGAGGAAGACAGTGACATACGAGGAGGACAGTGACAGACGAGGAGGACATTGACAGACGAGGAGGACATTGACATACGAGGACAGTGACAGACGAGGACAGTGACAGACGAGGAGTACAGTGACAGACGAGGAGGACAGTGACAGACGAGGAGGATATTGACAGACGAGGAGGAAAGTGACATACGAGGAGGACAGTGACAGACGGCCTGCAGCAGCTACCGTGGTGTAACAGCGACTAGGCACCACGCGTCACCAATCAGGTCACCAGAGCGGCAGTCAAGTCCGTCACCAGTCTGCCAGGAGCCGACTACAGGAACCAAGCGTCACCGATCAGGTCACCAGAGCGGCAGCCGGACGACACGCACGGCCAGAAACGACAGAAACCCGGCTTTAGAGAACGTCTCTGACAGAAGCGACAAAGGAGAGGAGCTGTGCTGTGCCGGCCACGTTAAAACGAACGGCAGTCAGCGACACATCACACACACGCGTGGTGAGGCGACGAAAAGGACAACAAACAACCGAGCGCACTGTTTGTTGAACCGGGCTCACTGTTTGTTGAACCGGGCGCACTGTTTGTTGAACCGGGTTCACTGTTTGTTGAACCGGGCTCACTGTTTGTTGAACCGGGCTCACTGTTTGTTGAACCGGGCTCACAGTTTGTTGAACCGGGCTCACTGTTTGTTTCGACACGGGTAACGCAGTGAAAATAA
This sequence comes from Chirona hameri, assembly GCA_036785665.1. Classification (NCBI taxonomy): domain Eukaryota; kingdom Metazoa; phylum Arthropoda; class Thecostraca; order Balanomorpha; family Balanidae; genus Chirona; species Chirona hameri. The sequence continues at coordinate 22,810 of JAXIVJ010002104.1, forward strand.
AGAGACAACATAAATCAGTACGAACAGGGGAGCAACGGATAGTGAAAAGCGGCAATCCATCTACACCAGTGACGATATGTGGTAAACAAAGCAGCATAAGCGGCAAATGGCAAATATTGTCAAAAACAAATAAAATAATATTGTAATTCCCTTATCCAGTTCCTCATTGCCCAAGAGGTAATATCTAATCCATAAAAATAACGAGTTGAGACAATAAGTTAAGTAAACGTTAAGATGTCCAATACTAATCGATGTATAGAACCAGTAAAACGCCTTTTTGGGCGATGACCGAGCGAGCGCGCTCTAGTAAAGCTAAAACAGGTTTGAAATATGAAACGGTAAGGGAGCACACGTGGTAGTAACACAGTCATTTTAGTCCTTCAGAAAAATTGCCAGGCCTCAATGCATGCCAACATAAACATTAGTTGTATTAAATTGTTTATGATCACCTTTCTCAAATCCGTCAAAAGGGAGTACGTCCTGAGCGCTGCATGATTCAGCGTAAAAATTAATGCTTAGAATAATACAGCCATTTTTTATCTAGAATCATTTTTGCAAGGTTTTTTGTTCATTTCGACGTTCGCGTGTGCCAACTGCCACGCGCTGTGGTACCACCTCTATCAGAACGCACCATACCAAAAACAAAATTGATTTGATGGACCTAACCAATGGTGAAAACCCAATCTCACTCGGAGCAGTGGTTGCTAAGTTATTAGCTTCCGAAAAGCGTCTGTATGGCCGGGTCGGGCCGGGTCGGGTCAAATGTAAATTTGTCTAGTAAGTTGACGAAAAACCTCACGGGCGCTTCGCGCCCGCTCGGTAATAAGTTGACGCAGAAGTCCGTTGCGATAATAAGAACGTTTAAAATGTTTCGCATTCGTGACATGCCGCTTCCCATCCAGTCTCCAGTCTCCGGTCTCCGGTCTCCGCCACCCCCCCCCCCCCCCCCGTCTGTCGCCGGCTCGGTCCCCGCCTCGGTCCCCGTCTCGGTCCGTCCAGTCTCAGTTCCCGCCTCGGTGTCCCCGTCTCGGTCCCCGCCTCGGTCCTAGCCCCGGTCCCCGTCTCGGTCCGTCCCCGTTTCAGTCCGTCCTCGTCTCGGTCCGTCCCCGTCTCGGTTCGTCCCCGTCTCGGTTCGTCCCCGTCTCGGTCCGTCCAGTCTCAGTCCCCGCCTCAGTGTCCCCGTCTCAGTCCCCGTCTCGGTCCCCGTCTCGGTCCCCGCCTCGGTCCCCGCCTCGGTCCCCGCCTCGGTCCCCGTCTCGGTCCGTCCCCGTCTCAGTCCGTCCTCGTCTCGGTCCGTCCTCGTCTCGGTCCGTCCCCGTCTCGGTTCGTCCCCGCTCGGTCCCCGTCTCGGTCCCAGCTTCGGTCCATCCCCGTCTCGGTCCGTCCCCGTCTCGGTCCCCGTCTCGGTCCCCGTCTCGGTCCCCGTCTCGGTCCCCGCCTCCAGTCCGTCACCTTCCCAGTCGCCGCGAGCCTCACCTGTACATCCTGCGCCACGGGCAGGCCGGCCGTGTTGCAGGCCTCCTGCAGTCGCTCGAACTGGTCGACCACAGCGCGCCACTGGTGCTGTTTCTCGCCCAGGTCGGCCGCCAGCAGCTGCCGCACACGGGAGGCACACGGGAGGCACAGCCGGGTCAGCAGGGCGCTCTGCACCGGGCACTGGCCCATGCCTGGTCACGAGCGTAATGCACAGAAGGCGGCCGGGGCAGCCTCGCTGATCACAGTTCGGCTTGTGTGGTACGAATGATGTCCTAGGAGCGTGTGGGCGCCGGGCAGTGGCAGTCGTTCACTACACAAACTGCGGGAAGTGAGTCAGGTAAATCATAAGATCAGACTGGGGGAGCCAGGTAAATCATAAGATCAGACTGGGGGATCAGACTGGGGATCAGACTGGGGGATCAGACTGGGGGAGCCAGGTAAATCATAAGATCATACTGGGGGAGACAGGTAAATCATAAGATCAGAATGGAGGAGCCAGGTAAATCATAAGATCATACTGGGGGAGACAGGTAAATCATAAGATTAGAATGGAGGAGCCAGGTAAATCATAAGATCATACTGGGGGAGACAGGTAAATCATAAGATAATACTGGGGGACCAGACTGGGGGAGCCAGGTAAATCATAAGATCAGACTGGGGGATCAGACTGGGGGATCAGACTGGGGGATCAGACTGGGGGAGCCAGGTAAATCATAAGATCATACTGGGGGATCAGACTGGGGGATCAGACTGGGGGATCAGACTGGGGGATCAGACTGGGGGAGCCAGGTAAATCATAAGATCATACTGGGGGAGACAGGTAAATCATAAGATCAGAATGGAGGAGCCAGGTAAATCATAAGATAATACTGGGGGAGACAGGTAAATCATAAGATCAGACTGGATGAGCCAGGTAGATCATAAGATCATACTGGGGGAGCCAGGTAAATCATAAGATCAGACTGGGGGAGACAGGTAAATCATAAGATCAGAGTTCAGACTGGGGAGTTGGAATGAAGATGCACGGAACACCTGGCCAGCCGACTGCGAGGCAGGATGGTCATGTGTCTTAGCAAACTGTTCGGACGGTCGCCGTCACTGTCAGCTTTAGACAGGCGCGGCCGCTCCCAGCCGATCCAACTTCAGTCGCCATCACGGCCACCACGGGCAGCGGGGCGAGAGACAGCCAGTTTGGCAAAGTTTCCCCGCCAAATATAGTCAGCCGCAGCCTTCCGGGAGCTCCGGCAACTAGTTGCTGGACGCGTCCCGGGCCGGCAGCGGGACGTGACCGTCGGTGCGGCCTCTCACTGGTAGCCAGCTCGGCGCCCACGCCGGGGGTAATATCCGGCTGCCGAGGCGGCGCACGGTGGAAGCCATAGCCAGCTCGGCGCCCACGCCGGGGGTAATATCCGGCTGCCGAGGCGGCGCACGGTGAAAGTGCCGCTGAATCCAGCTGCGGGACGGCCGGCTGCGGGACGGCGAGTCGGCCGCCGCCGAGGACAGAGACCGTGAGGTCTCGTGTGGAGGGATTTGGATAGGCGTCCTCGGCAGCCTGCGGCTGGCTCCGATGTGCTGTGATAGTCGGTACAGTTGGCGGGGAAGGGCCGGCCGGTCATCATCTGCGGCTGGTATTGCTGTGTATCGGTCAGCAGCTGAGCACCTGCATATGGCCGGAGTAGCTGTGTCGCTGTGTAGTGTGGGGGTGAAGCGGGCGCGGCGCGGCGCGGCACTCACCTGCTGCTGCTCGGGGCGTCGGTCGGGGCCCCACTCGGCCACCTGGTTGATGCGGCGCTGTGCCCAGTCGCCGAGCGTCGTCAGCGCCTGGTACAGCCGCTGGATGGCCATCAGCTGCTGCTGCAGCCTCGCCGAGTGAACGGGCAGCACGTCACCCACCTGGGGCAGGTCACAGCTGTTACAGGTCACACGCTCAGATCACCGGCTGGCCGTACAGGGTGCATACGTCAAACCGTATCGGTGGCCACTGTAGTCGGTCATGCTGCGTAATGACGTGGCATGTGATCAGTCAGAGTTTGAGGGCGGTACGCAGGTGACTCGGCCGGTATCCGGCTGGTGTGTGGTGAGGAGTTGGTGGCGGCGACAGGGGGAGCCGGCGGCCGCCGCTCGCTCACACTCACCCGCTGCAGGTTTGAGCTGATCTTCTGCAGCTGACCCAGCGGACGGAACTTGCGCTCCGGCCACGACAGTTTGTCGGCCAGACGCTTTTTCTCGGGCAGCTCCTCCAGACGCGACTGTAACGGACGACAGACGGCGTCAGGGTCAGAGCAACCAACAGCACACAGCCGGCCACAGCCGGCGGAGCAGGCAGCCCTCCCTCCCCTCACCCAGCTGCCTCCCACACCACTTCACATGCGCCACCCGCGCTCAAATCGACATAAAACCACACCGGCCGACACTCGGAGCCGGCAGTTACCGTGCCCGGTATGATCCACCGCCGCCAAGGGTCTCTGTGCGTGAAGAACCACCCCACGGCGTTGGCGGGGAGTTCTCCAGTGGCCGCCGGCGTCCCCGGCGCCACCCCTGCCTCGGATAATAACGCAGCCGCCGCCCACTGAGCGCCTGGCGCCGCTCCGGCCGACTCAATAGCGCCATTTCCAGACCAGAGGCCAGAGACAGCCGGCCGAGGCGACGAGAAAACAACTGGCGCACTGCATAAAACACGGCCGGTCGGGTGGGGGAGGCGCCGGCTGCCATCAGTGTCAGCCGAGCGAGCCTGGCTGGCCGGGACCGGCTGACAATGGGGGGGGGGGGGATGGGGTCCCACCAGCGGTGACAAGCAGGAGACGGGACACCCTCTGCTGGTCGGGACCGGCTGACGGTGGGGGGGGGGGGGGGGTCCCACCAGCGGTGACAGGCAGGAGACGGGACACCCTCTGCTGATCGGGACCGGCTGACAGTGGCACGGCAGCAGGGGAGGAGGACCGAGGCACGGCAGCAGGGGAGGAGGACCGAGGCACAGCAGGAGAGGAGGGCCGTGGCAGCAGGGGAGGAGGACCGGGGAACAGCAGGGGAGGAGGACCGGAGAACAGCAGGGGAGGAGGACCGGGGAACAGCAGGGGAGGAGGACCGAGGAACAGCAGGGGAGGAGGGCCGGGGAACAGCAGGGGAGGATGACCGAGGCACAGCAGGGGAGGATGACCGTGGCACAGCAGGGGAGGAGGACCGAGGCACAGCAGGGGAGGAGGACCGTGGCACAGCAGGAGAGGAGGACCGTGGCACAACAGGGGAGGAGGACCGAGGCACAGCAGGGGAGGAAGACCGTGGCAGCAGGGGAGGAGGGCCGTGGCAGCAGGGGAGGAGGACCGTGGCAGCAGGGGAGGAGGACCGAGGCACATCAGGGGAGGAGGACCGAGGAACAGCAGGGGAGGAGGGCCGGGGCACAGCAGGGGAGGATGACCGAGGCACAGCAGGAGAGGAGGACCGTGGCACAGCAGGGGAGGAGGACCGAGGCACAGCAGGGGAGGAGGACCGTGGCACAGCAGGGGAGGAGGACCGAGGCACAGCAGGGGAGGAGGACCGTGGCACAGTAGGGGAGGAGGACCGAGGCACAGCAGGGGAGGAGGACCGTGGCACAGCAGGGGAGGAGGACGGAGACACAACAGGGGAGGAGGGCCGGGGCACAGCAGGGGAGGAGGACCGAGGCACAGCAGGGGAGGAGGACCGAGGCACAGCAGGGGAGGAGGACCGAGGCACAGCAGGGGAGGAGGACCGTGACACAGCAGGGGAGGAGGACCGAGGCACAACAGGGGAGGAGGGCCGGGGCACAGCAGGGGAGGAGGGCCGTGGCAGCAGGGGAGGAGGGCCGTGGCACAGCAGGGGAGGAGGACCGAGGCACAGCAGGGGAGGAGGGCCGGGGAACAGCAGGGGAGGAGGACCGAGGAACAGCAGGGGAGGAGGACCGTGGCAGCAGGGGAGGAGGACCGAGGCACAGCAGGAGAGGAGGACCGTGGCACAGCAGGGGAGGAGGGCCGGGGAACAGCAGGGGAGGAGGACGGAGGCACAACAGGGGAGGAGGGCCGGGGAACAGCAGGGGAGGAGGACCGAGACACAGCAGGGGAGGAGGGCCGGGGCACAGCAGGGGAGGAGGACCGAGGCACAGCAGGGGAGGAGAATCGTGGCAGCAGGGGAGGACCGAGGAACAGCAGGGGAGGAGGGCCGAGGAACAGCAGGGGAGGAGGGCCGAGGAACAGCAGGGGAGGAGGGCCGAGGCACAGCAGGGGAGGAGGACCGTGGCAGCAGGGGAGGAGGACCGAGGCACAGCAGGAGAGGAGGACCGTGGCACAGCAGGGGAGGAGGACCGAGGCACAGCAGGGGAGGAGGACCGTGGCACAGTAGGGGAGGAGGACCGAGGCACAGCAGGGGAGGAGGACCGTGGCACAGCAGGGGAGGAGGACGGAGACACAACAGGGGAGGAGGGCCGGGGCACAGCAGGGGAGGAGGACCGAGGCACAGCAGGGGAGGAGGACCGAGGCACAGCAGAGGAGGAGGACCGAGACACAGCAGGGGAGGAGGACCGTGGCACAGCAGGGGAGGAGGACCGAGGCACAACAGGGGAGGAGGGCCGGGGCACAGCAGGGGAGGAGGGCCGTGGCAGCAGGGGAGGAGGGCCGTGGCACAGCAGGGGAGGAGGACCGAGGCACAGCAGGGGAGGAGGGCCGGGGAACAGCAGGGGAGGAGGACCGAGGAACAGCAGGGGAGGAGGACCGTGGCAGCAGGGGAGGAGGACCGAGGCACAGCAGGAGAGGAGGACCGTGGCACAGCAGGGGAGGAGGACCGAGGCACAGCAGGGGAGGAGGACCGAGGCACAGCAGGGGAGGAGGACCGAGGCACAGCAGGGGAGGAGGACCGTGGCAGCAGGGGAGGAGGCCCGAGGCACAGCAGGGGAGGAGGACCGAGGCACAGCAGGGGAGGAGGGCCGGGGAACAGCAGGGGAGGAGGACGGAGGCACAACAGGGGAGGAGGGACGGGGAACAGCAGGGGAGGAGGGCCGAGGCACAGCAGGGGAGGAGGGCCGGGGCACAGCAGGGGAGGAGGACCGAGGAACAGCAGGGGAGGAGGACCGAGGCACAGCAGGGGAGGAGGGCCGGGGCACATCAGGGGAGGAGGACCGAGGCACAGCAGGGGAGGAGAATCGTGGCAGCAGGGGAGGACCGAGGAACAGCAGGGGAGGAGGGCCGAGGAACAGCAGGGGAGGAGGATCGTGGCAGCAGGAGATGAGGACCGAGGCACAGCAGGAGATGAGGACCGAGACACAGCAGGGGAGGAGGACCGTGACAGCAGGGGAGGAGGACCGAGGCAGCAGGGGAGGAGGACCGAGGCACAGCAGGGGAGGAGGGCCGAGGCACAGCAGGGGAGGAGGACCGTGGCAGCAGGGGAGGAGGACCGAGGCACAGCAGGGGAGGAGGACCGAGGAACAGCGCAGGGGAGGAGGACCGTGACAGCAGGGGAGGAGGACCGAGGCACAGCAGGGGAGGAGGACCGAGGCACAGCAGGGGAGGAGGACCGAGGCACAGCAGGGGAGGAGGACCGAGGCACAGCAAAGGAGGAGGACCGTGGCACAGCAGGGGAGGAGGACCGTGGCACAGCAGGGGAGGAGGACCGAGGCAAAACAGGGGAGGAGGGCCGGGGAACAGCAGGAGAGGAGGGCCGTGACAGCAGGGGAGGGGGACCGAGGCACAGCAGGGGAGGAGGACCGTGGCAGCAGGGGAGGAGGACCGATGCACAGCAGGGGAGGAGGACCGAGGAACAACAGGGGAGGAGGACCGTGGCAGCAGGGGAGGAGGACCGGGGCACACCAGGGGAGCTGTGCTAATCGCTGCCAGCCCGGGCTGCCACCAGCCGTACCGTGGCCATGCTGGTGTTGACTATCAGCGCGCCCTCGTCGCTGGGGTTGATCTGCTGCTGGTTTGTCAGCGTCTGCACCGACTCGGTCCAGCTCAGTAGCGCCGACGTCTGCGCATGCGCCTCCTGCTCGTCCTCCATCGTCGATATCCTGCCGGTCACGGCCAAGTCACGGGTCACGGACTGACACGGAGGGCACGGCACGGGTCACGGACTGACACGGGGCGGCACGGCACGGGTCATGGGCTGACACGGGGCGGCACGGGTCACGGACTGACACGGGGGGCACGGGTTACGGACAGACACGGAGGGACGGAACGGGTCACGGACCACACGGGGGGCACGGGTTACGGACTGACACGGGGGGCACGGGTCACGGACTGACACGGGGGCACGGGTCACGGACTGATACGGGGCGACACGGCACGGGTCACGGACTTACACGGGGCGGCATGAAACGAGTCGCGGAAGTCTTACTATATACCCCTGTTGAAGTTAACGTCAAATTGCGCACAAATACGTTGTTGCTTTTAATGACCAAGCCAAAGGATGTGGTTGAATATACCGGTTGAGGTACTACTAGAGTTCCATCCGATTCCGTACTATCATTGCGCTCGAAATAGACTAGGGAGCAGCTTTCCACCCCGCTCGTGTGTCCCGGGTATTATCAGGACTCAGGAGGCGGCATATGACCCATCCAGCACCCACCGTCCCCCAGCGGCCAGGTATCTCCTGCCTCTATTCAACAGTAAGGCCCGTAGTTGGCGATGAACGAGCGAGCGCGAAGGAAATGTATGGGCAATTTCAACTCGATCGGGCAAGTAGTTTCTGATATACAAAAAAAGGTGCCCACGTGCGCACGTGCAGATCCACCAGCTTTGACTTGTGGGAAAGTGTGTACTGAGAGGTCCCTAACCACACACCAAATGTGAACACAATCGGCTCAGCCGTGGCAGAGATATAGAATAGGGATGTGCACGTGCGCACGTGCAAAGCCACCCCACACCTGACTTGTGGAAAGGCGGCGGTAGAGAGGTCCCTAACCACACCAAATTTGAACACAATCGGCTCAGCCGTTCCTGAGATATAGAATAGGGGTGTGCACGTGTGCATGTGCAGTCACCCTACCCCTGAATTGTGTGAAAGTGGCGACTGAGGGGTCCCTAACCACACACGACATTTGCACATAATCTGCCCAGCCGTTGCGGAGTTATTGCGAGAAAATACTTTTCAACACCCCTCACGAGGCACGCGCCATCCGCAGTGGTAGTCACCCACATGAGTCGCCACTGGTCTCAAACAAGGTAGGTTAGATGGGGCTGCTCAGCAAAGAAGATCGCTAGTCAATCGGACGTGCGGTTGCAGAGATATGATCTTCTCAAAAGCGTCGCCACGGGCCGGGCCGGGCCGGGCCGCTCATAATCAGATTGTTTTCCCATACACCACGGAAGGACGAGCGGAGCGCTTCGCGCTCGCTCGTAATAAACGACACCAATATACCTCTGGCAATATTCGTAAAAGCAGCCAGCAGACGGAATTCTGCATTTTGTTTGCGGCGCAGACCGTGTAATAAGGGGGAGACACGCAATGCCAACGTGCCTAATGTCCATTCTGGTGTTTCATTTGCAGCTCCCCAAATGCATTGCTTCCCTATATTGTCTAATGTCCAGGTTGCCCTCGTCTTATACGAGGAAACCACTCAAGCCTAGAGTAAATTCACTTCAAAATCAAAACCCATGAAAAAGACAATCTTCGCTTCATAAACCGTACTAATTAGGCACTGGCTGATTAGTAGCGCCACATAGCTCCTCGTAAAATGTGAACAGCCTCCTTCAACTTAATCAACGGGAGATCGCTCATCTGGGCTGAACGATCTGCTGATATCGGAGCCTACGTGTGCCTGCTGTGTGGCCATATTGCTGTTCGTTATCCGGTCGCAGTCGTTCCTCCAGCGTCAGCCCAGCTGGCCGGGGGAGGCTCCGGGGACCGGCCGGCCCGCGCGCATCTCAGGCACGCCCGTGGCCGCCCCGACCGCGGACCGCGGCAACCCGCCGGTTCAGTCTGCTCACAGTCAGCTCACGCCACAGTTCCTGCCGCCGCGCCCTAACCTTTGGCTTTCGATTGATCGCGCGGCCTAATACACCGTTCCGACAGGTCACCCAAAGGTCACCGGTCACCGCTGTTAGATCCAGTCACCCAAAGGTCACCGGTCACCGCTGTTAGATCCAGTCACCCAAAGGTCACCAGTCACCGCTGTTAGATCCACTCACCCAAAGGTCACCAGTCACCGCTGTTAGATCCAGTCACCCAAAGGTCACCAGTCACCGCTGTTAGATCCAGTCACCCAAAGGTCACCAGTCACCGCTGTTAGATCCAGTCACCCAAAGGTCACCAGTCACCGCGGTTAGACCCAGTCACCGTTAGGTCCGGTCACCGCTGTTAGATCCAGTCACCCAAAGGCCACCAGTCACCGCTGTTAGATCCAGTCACCCAAAGGTCACCAGTCACTGCTGTTAGATCCAGTCACCCAAAGGTCACCAGTCACCGCTGTTAGATCCAGAGTCACCCAAAGGTCACCAGTCACCGCTGTTAGATCCAGTCACCCAAAGGTCACCAGTCACCGCTGTTAGATCCAGTCACCCAAAGGTCACCAGTCACCGCTGTTAGATCCAGTCACCCAAAGGTCACCAGTCACCGCTGTTAGATCCAGTCACCCAAAGGTCACCAGTCACCGCTGTTAGATCCAGTCACCCAAAGGTCACCAGTCACCGCGGTTAGACCCAGTCACCGTTAGGTCCGGTCACCGCTGTTAGATCCAGTCACCCAAAGGTCACCAGTCACCGCTGTTAGATCCAGTCACCCAAAGGTCACCAGTCACCGCTGTTAGATCCAGTCACCCAAAGGTCACCAGTCACCGCTGTTAGATCCAGTCACCCAAAGGTCACCAGTCACCGCTGTTAGATCCAGTCACCCAAAGGTCACCAGTCACCGCGGTTAGACCCAGTCACCGTTAGGTCCGGTCACCGCTGTTAGATCCAGTTACCCAAAGGTCACCAGTCACCGCTGTTAGATCCAGTCACCCAAAGGTCACCAGTCACCGCTGTTAGATCCAGTCACCCAAAGGTCACCAGTCACCGCTGTTAGATCCAGTCACCCAAAGGTCACCGGTCACCGCTGTTAGATCCAGTCACCGTTAGGTCCGGTCACCGCTGTTAGATCCAGTCACCCAAAGGTCACCAGTCATAGCTGTTAGATCCAGTCACCCAAAGGTCACCAGTCACCGCTGTTAGATCCAGTCACCCAAAGGTCACCAGTCACCGCTGTTAGATCCAGTCACCGTTAGGTCCGGTCACCGCTGTTAGATCCAGTCACCGCTGTTAGATCCAGTCACCGTTAGGTCCGGTCACCGCTGTTAGATCCAGTCACCGTTAGGTTCGGTCACCGCTGTTAGATCCAGTCACCGTTAGGTCCGGTCACCGCTGTTAGATCCAGTCACCGCGGTTAGACCCAGTCACCGTTAGGTCCGGTCACCGCTGTTAGGTCCAGTCACCGCGGTTAGATCCAGTCACCGTTAGGTCCAGTCACCGCGGTTAGATCCAGTCACCGTTAGGTCCGGTCACCGCTGTTAGATCCAGTCACCGTTAGGTCCGGTCACCGCGGTTAGATCCAGTCACCGTTAGGTCCGGTCACCGCCGTTATATTTCAGTGTGAATTTCAGACGGGGGCCGCCTATCCCACGCAAGCTGGATTGGCGGTCTGCAGAATTGAGCTCGATCGGACGCAATGATTCGATCTGCACACCTCGTCTAATCTTCATACACAGCCTGCGACCGGCGAATCAGCCAGAGCCGTGAGTAATCCTCAGGCGCGCAGCTCCCAGCAAACCTTAATCCTCAGGCGCGCAGCTCCCAGCAAACCGTAATCCTCAGGCGCGCAGCTCCCAGCAAACAGTAATCCTCAGGCGCGCAGCTCCCAGCAAACCTTAATCCTCAGGCGCGCAGCTCCCAGCAAACCGTAATCCTCCGGCGCGCAGCTCCCAGCAAACCTTGGTTATCGATTTAGCCGGACCAGGCTGGCCTACCCTACCACAAGAAGTCTTTCGAAGCCCGTTGCCTCCCGAACGGGTTAATACGAAATCAATACGATCCAATGCCAAACCCAGGTGGTAGAGTGAGTTGTCAAGGCCCAGGCTACCCGCGAATCAAAATGTTCGGAAACAAGAACTCAGTCCCTTAAGATGGAAGGCCAAACTTTGCAACGAAATCGATGGCATTTCAAATGCTGTAAAAACGGCACTTACGATATTAGCTTATTGAGTCATCAGAACTAATATCTTTAAGATGCTGGATCTGGCAATGTTCCACATTACGCGCACAGAAAACAGCTCTCTAGTGTCCTGTAGCGTATGGCAGGAATCCAAATATTTGGTGTAATTTGATCAGCTTTGGTGGCTGGTCTAGTCGGTGCCAGCCGGCAGGCGGCGGCTAGGCGGTGCGACCGACATACCGTTCTCTGCGGCCAGCCAGCTCGGCCAGCACCCCCTTCCAGCGTTTGTTGAGGTTCTCGATCTTCTCGAGGAAGTTGGTGGCTTCGGCGGCGGAGAGTCCTCCGATCACCTCCCGACTGGCAGACGAGATGGCCGTGTACACACTGCCGGCGATACACACAGACACACATACAGAGTGGTCAGAACACTGTCAGCCCGACACACAGGGCCCGACACACAGCCCCGACACCCGACACACAGCCCGAAACCCGACACACAGCCCGACACACAGCCCGACACCCGACACACAACACCGACACACAGCCCGACACACAGCCCGACACACAGCCCCGACACCCGACACACAGCCCGACACCCGACACACAGCCCGACACACAGCCCCGAAACACAGCCCCGACACACAGCCCGAAACCCGACACACAACCCCGACACACAGCCCCGATACCCGACACACAGCCCGACACACAGCTCCGACACACAGCCCCGACACACAGCCCGAAACCCGACACACAGCCCGACACACAGCCCCGACACCCGACACACAGCCCGACACCCGACACATAGCCCGACACACAGCCCCGACACACAGCCCCGACACACAGCCCGAAACCCGACACACAGCCCCGACACACAGCCAGACACACAGCCCGACACACAGCCCCGACACATAGCCCCGATACCCGGCACACAGCCCGACACACAGCTCAGACACACAGCCCCGACACCCGACACACAGCCCGACACACAGCCCCGAAACACAGCCCCGACACACATCCCGACACACAGCCCCGCCACCCGACACACAGCCCCGAAACACAGCCCGACACCCGACACACAGCCCGACACACAGCCCCGACACACAGCCCCGACACACAACCCGACACCCGACACACAGCCCCGACACACAGCCCCGACACACAGCCCCGACACACAGCCCCGACACACAGCCCCGACACACAGCCCCGACACACAGCCCCGACACACAGCTCAGACACACAGCCCCGACACCCGACACACAGCCCGACACACAGCCCGACACACAGCCCCGAAACACAGCCCCGACACACAGCCCGACACACAGCCCCGACACCCGACACACAGCCCCGAAACACAGCCCGACACCCGACACACAGCCCGACACACAGCCCCGAAGCACAGCCCGACACCCGACACACAGCTCGACACACAGCCCCGACACACAGCCCGACACCCGACACACAGCCCGACACCCGACACACAGTCCGACACACAGCCCGACACACAGCCCGACACCCGACACACAGCCCGACACCCGACACACAGTCCGACACACAGCCCGACACACAGCCCGACACCCGACACACAGCCCGACACCCGACACACAGCCCGACACACAGCTCGACACACAGCCCCGACACCCAGCCCGACACCCGACACACAGCCCGACACACAGCCCGGCCCAGTACTGAATACAAGATGTCAACACAGTTTGTTTGAGTCAGACACGCAGAGGAACACAGCTGATAACGACACCAAAATAGCCAACACCCGGCGATCACTCGGGACAAGAAGACGCTGGAACGAGACAAGCCGAGTGGACGGAGGTGTAGAGGCGGCGACAGGAGGACGGAGGTCTAGAGGCGGCGACAGGAGGACGGAGGTCTAGAGGCGGCGACAGGAGGACGGAGGTCTAGAGGCGGCGACAGGAGGACGGAGGTGTATAGGCGGCGACAGGAGGACGGAGGTCTAGAGGCGGCGACAGGAGGACGGAGGTGTAGAGGCGGCGACAGGAGGACGGAGGTCTAGAGGCGGCGACAGGAGGACGGAGGTCTAGAGGCGGCGACAGGAGGACGGAGGTCTAGAGGCGGCGACAGGAGGACGGAGGTCTAGAGGCGGCGACAGGAGGACGGAGGTGTAGAGGCGGCGACAGCGGGGCACCATCAGACCAGTGGCGGAGCAGAACTACAGCTGCAGCAGGCGCGCGCGCCGGCCAGAGTCACTGGGACAGGTGATGGACGGTGGGGCCGCAGGCGCTGCTGGCTCGCCGGCCAGACTATCCTGAGATTCGACCCTGCCGCTGTTCAACTGTCGCGCTAACGGTACAGTCGGCGCCGGGACCGGGCCGCCGTGCGGCCTACGCCTACCGTCCGTTCAGAGCGGCGGCCCACGCCTACCGTCCGTTCAGAGCGGCGGCCTACGCCTACCGTCCGTTCAGAGCGGCGGCCCACGCCTACCGTCCGTTCAGAGCGACGGCCCACGCCTACCGTCCGTTCAGAGCGACGGCCCACGCCTACCGTCCGTTCAGAGCGACGGCCCACGCCTACCGTCCGTTCAGAGCGGCAGCGCCGCCGTGCTGGTTTTGGCACCGGTCCGATACCGCTCAAAGGCGTCTATGACGCCGCCGCTTCGCTTTGTAGCTGTTTGTTTGGATCATCGCCGACATAGTTCACTACTTCAGCCGGCATAGATCACTACTTCAGCGGCGGGGAGACGGCCTGTAAACCGCAGCTCGGCGTACGGTCACACAAACTGCTGGAATCAGAGCGCAGAATGTCGGCTGAGCCCACACTGAGCTGACCAATTTTACCAGAAACACCACTGTTCTCTCTCTCCCTGGCTGGCACGTCCAGAGCGGAGAGCGAAGCTTTCAGAAGGTGAACCGACATGCACAAAGAAAGGGCACAATACCTACCCATTGACATCATTGCCGAACGCCGGAATCCTCTGATAACCATCCACGGAACGCACTGCCGACTTCGACATGACACACGGGCCACGTATGCCGAGCTGAGTGGAGGGGGGGGGGGAGGGGACTCCAGTAACCCTGTCCAACGGCGCGTCAGGGAGCGCCAGCCACCGCCAACAGCTTACAGCTCCGGCGAGAAATTACACACCAGAAATAGTTTATCTCCTCTCTCTCCCGTCCCCCCTCCCTTCCAGACCGAGCGCTAATTTCCTCTTCTAAGTACCGTAAATACGTCAGTCCTCACTTATCATTAAAGCCCAACTCGGCCAGAATTTCCGCCGGCCTCCGTCGGCACCACCGTAGCAGGCCGCTCCAACCGCCAACCCCACCGCGCCGAGACCCCTTCCCCGTCCTCTGCCCCCCCCCCCCCCCCCCCCGCCCAGCGCCGGCCGTCGGCTGCGGCGCGGGGCGGGGCGGGGCGGGGCGGGGCGGGGCGGGGCGGGGCGGGGCGGGGCGGCGCGACGCGTCCCCGGCGTCCAATAACCGGTCAATGGCGGCGACACTTATCCGGGCGCTGTCCTAATGGGCGGCCGACACTTCGGCGAACCCGCCGCCGCCGCCGCCGCCGCCGGCGGGCCGTTCGCTGCTGATCCGGTGATTTCGGCCGACTCCTCCGCCGCCCATGGAGAGGGAAGCGACGGTATTCGGTAGATCAGGGAGCGCGCAGGTGGGGCTCCGCGACGCTCCGCGACGCTCCACGACGCTCCGCGACGCTCCGCGACGCTCCGCGACGCTCCGCGACGACACAGATATCGTCACCGTCAGAATAACTGAGCGCAGGGTGTTGGATACTGAGCGCAGGGTGTTGGATACTGAGCGCAGGGTGTTGGATACTGAGCGCAGGGTGTTGGATACTGAGCGCAGGGTGTTGAATGACTGAGCGCAGGGTGTTGGATACTGAGCGCAGGGTGTTGGATAACTGAGCGCAGGGTGGCAGGGGGCGCATGGAAGGACCTTTCCTTCGCAGCTGAACTATTATGAGAGGTGGCAGCCGTGGCCGAGGTTGCGCGTAAGGTTGTCTGGACGCATGATTAGTTTCAGTGGGGGAGGAGGAGAGGCTGCAGCCTGTTGACCAGTGTCCCCACAGTCTGGTCGCTCTGCCTGTTGACCAGTGTCACCACAGTCTGGTCGCTCTGCCTGTTGACCAGTCACCACAGTCTGGTCGCTCTGCCTGTTGACCAGTGTCACCACAGTCTGGTCGCTCTGCATGTTGATCGTCCATCGACACATAGCTGGTGTTCAGTGTCGCCAACAGGATGGCCAGTAGACGGCACTGCTACACCAGCAGACGCCAGCCGGCGAGCGTGCGGCGCCCCGCACCCCCGCGCTGTCGCACGTACCGCCTGCAGTCGTGCTCTGTCCAGCACAGCTGACAGTAACGGGCCCCGTGACGCCGCTGCCAAAGTTGGCTGAAAGGTGGCAGCCATTACCATGTATGTGTCGACAGTGAGTAGAGCGGCGGAAATGCCAGCTACTGTAGCCGGCCGTTATACACAGCATTGGATGATCAGCGGCCCCCCGGGGCAGGTAGCACAGTCGACCGGAAATATCCACACCCGGCGAAAGGTCATCAATACGTGCCAAATGGCGGCAATATGCCTGGCAACAGAGACAAATGAGTCTTTGTGAAGTGCTGAATAGCGGCCTTTAGTCAGTTTTGGTCTGGCAGCGGCGGAAAAGTTGCTACTAGGGACTGTGTGGTTATCCGTTATGGTGGGGGCTGGCTGGCCCGGAGATCCAACACAATCTGAGAGGTCAGCAGGGTCGGGGCGGCCCGTTCATCAGCTGCAGGACCGATCAAAGTGAGAAGATCACAGCTGCCGACAGGAAATTAACTACACCGCTGGAACGGGCCGCTACAGACGGCCGCCGAAACTGGTATCATCTGGGTATGAATCTCAAACCAGCCCGTTCACAGAACACACGACAGCCACACAGCTGGTCGACATAACATCGGAAAATCGACCGGCGGCACGCAAACATTCGCAACCGGCCTTCACACAAATGCACACTACACGCAATACCCTCGTGAGCCATCGATCACAAACTCCAGATCCTGCTAACGGAGAGTATTTGTTGGCCAATCCTTGTAACCCACGGCAGTATCTCCCAGGACCACTGCGGCACAGCAGTTCTCCGGTCGGCTCTAGCATCTCCCAGGACCACTGCGGCACAGCAGTTCTCCGGCCGGCTCTAGCATCTCCCAGGACCACTGCGGCACAGCAGTTCTCCGGCCGGCTCTAGCATCTCCCAGGACCACTGCGGCACAGCAGTTCTCCGGCCGGCTCTGCCCCAGCTATTGCCGGCGCCGCGGCCGACTCTGCCCCAGCTATTGCCGGCGGCGCGGCCGACTCACTTGTGTTTGACGGTGACCTGTTTCTCGAGCTCCTTCTGGGCGGCTCGGAGCTGCGGCAGCTCGGCGGTGCCCAGCGGCCTCGTCTCGGCGATGCGCGCCTCGGCCGTCACCAGCCACTGGCCGAACTCGTGCATGTTGTCCTGCAGCAGGCGCCAGGTGTCGCGGCACTTTGCCATGTTGCTGCCGACACACACAGGTCGACAGACTGTCAGTGGCGGGTGTCAGTGGCGGGTGTCAGTGACGGGTGTCAGTGACGGGTGTCAGTGGCGGGTGTCAGTGACGGGTGTCAGTGACGGGTGTCAGTGACGGGTGTCAGTGACGGGTGTCAGTGACGGGTGTCAGTGACGGGTGTCAGTGACGGGTGTCAGTGACGGGTGTCAGTGACGGGTGTCAGTGACGGGTGTCAGTGACGGGTGTCAGTGACGGGTGTCAGTGACGGGTGTCAGTGACGGGTGTCAGTGACGGGTGTCAGTGACGGGTGTCAGTGACGGGTGTCAGTGACGGGTGTCAGTGACGGGTGTCAGTGACGGGTGTCAGTGACGGGTGTCAGTGACGGGTGTCAGTGACGGGTGTCAGTGACGGGTGTCAGTGACGGGTGTCAGTGGCGGGTGTCAGTGGCGGGTGTCAGTGGCGGGTGTCAGTGGCGGGTGTCAGTGGCGGGTGTCAGTGACGGGTGTCAGTGACGGGTGTCAGTGACGGGTGTCAGTGACGGGTGTCAGTGACGGGTGTCAGTGACGGGTGTCAGTGACAGGTGTCAGTGACGGGTGTCAGTGACGGGTGTCAGTGACGTGTATCAGTGACGGGTGTCAGTGACGGGTGTCAGTGACGGGTGTCAGTGACGGGTGTCAGTGACGGGTGTCAGTGACGGGTGTCGGTGACGGGTGTCGGTGACGGGTGTCGGTGACGGGTGTCGGTGACGGGTGTCGGTGACGGGTGTCGGTGACGGGTGTCGGTGACGGGTGTCGGTGACGGGTGTCGGTGACGGGTGTCGGTGACGGGTGTCGGTGACGGGTGTCGGTGACGGGTGTCGGTGACGGGTGTCGGTGACGGGTGTCGGTGACGGGTGTCAGTGACGGGTGTCAGTGACGGGTGTCAGTGACGGGTGTCAGTGACGGATGTCAGTGACGGGTGTCAGTGACGGGTGTCAGTGACGGGTGTCAGTGACGGGTGTCAGTGACGGGTGTCAGTGACGGGTGTCAGTGACGGGTGTCAGTGACGGGTGTCAGTGACGGGTGTCAGTGACGGGTGTCAGTGACGGGTGTCAGTGACGGGTGTCAGTGACGGGTGTCAGTGACGGGTATCAGTGACGGGTGTCAGTGACGGGTGTCAGTGACGGGTGTCAGTGACGGGTGTCAGTGACGGGTGTCAGTGACGGGTGTCAGTGACGGGTATCAGTGACGGGTGTCAGTGACGGGTGTCAGTGACGGGTGTCAGTGACGGGTGTCAGTGACGGGTGTCAGTGACGGGTGTCAGTGACGGGTGTCAGTGACGGGTGTCAGTGACGGGTGTCAGTGACGGGTGTCAGTGACGGGTGTCAGTGACGGGTGTCAGTGACGAGTGACGGGTGGCAGTGACGGGTGTCATTGACGGGTGTCAGTGACGGGTGTCAGAGACGGTTGTCAGAGGCGGGTCAGAGGCGGGTCAGAGGCGGGTTTCAGACCCTGGAAGGCCAGATCCACCACGGACCCATCAGTGCGTATCATGTACGATCGTCCGAACTCGAGCCCACCAAGACCGCTCCGCCAACGCCATCTATGAGTCGCAATATTAAACCGAACTGTCGGCAACATCCGGCGAAATAGTCTACCAGCTGGGTGAATGGTACCAGGAGTTACCTGTATTACTGTGAGGCGGCTTCCCTGTCTCCTCCCCGTGTGTTACCTGTATCACTGTCTCCTCCCCGTGTGTTACCTGTATCACTGTGTCTCCTCCCCGTGTGTTACCTGTATCACTGTGTCTCCTCCCCGTGTGTTACCTGTATCACTGTGTCTCCTCCCCGTGTGTTACCTGTATCACTGTCTCCTCCCCGTGTGTTACCTGTATCACTGTGTCTCCTCCCCGTGTGTTACCTGTATCACTGTCTCCTCCCCATGTGTTTACTGTATCACTGTCTCCTCCCGTGTGTTACCTGTAGCACTGTCTCCTCCCGTGTGTTACCTGTATCACTGTGTCTCCTCCCCGTGTGTTACCTGTATCACTGTCTCCTCCCCGTGTGTTACCTGTATCACTGTGTCTCCTCCCCGTGTGTTACCTGTATCACTGTCTCCTCCCCGTGTGTTACCTGTATCACTGTGTCTCCTCCCCGTGTGTTACCTGTATCACTGTCTCCTCCCCGTGTTACCTGCATCACTGAGTCTCCTCCCCATGTGTTACCTGTATCACTGTCTCCTCCCCATGTGTTACCTGTATCACTGTCTCCTCCCTGTGTGTTACCTGTATCACTGTGTCTCCTCCCCGTGTGTTACCTGTATCACTGTCTCCTCCCCATGTGTTACCTGTATCACTGTGTCTCCTCCCCATGTGTTACCTGTATCACTGTCTCCTCCCCGTATGTTACCTGTATCACTGTGTCTCCTCCCCGTGTGTTACCTGTATCACTGTGTCTCCTCCCCGTGTGTTACCTGTATCACTGTCGTCTCCTCCCCGTGTGTTACCTGTATCACTGTGTCTCCTCCCCGTGTGCTACCTGTATCACTGTCTCCTCCCAGTGTGTTACCTGTATCACTGTGTCTCCTCCCCGTGTGTTACCTGTATCACTGTGTCTCTTCCCCGTGTGTTACCTGTATCACTGTGTCTCCTCCCCGTGTGTTACCTGTATCACTGTCTCCTCCCCGTGTGTTACCTGTATCACTGTCTCCTCCCCGTGTGTTACCTGTATCACTGTCTCCTCCCCGTGTGCTACCTGTATCACTGTCTCCTCCCCGTGTGTTACCTGTATCACTGTGTCTCCTCCCCGTGTGTTACCTGTATCACTGTCTCCTCCCCGTGTGTTACCTGTATCACTGTGTCTCCTCCCCGTGTGTTACCTGTATCACTGTGTCTCCTCCCCGTGTGTTACCTGTATCACTGTCTCCTCCCCGTGTGTTACCTGCATCACTGAGTTTCCTCACCATGTGTTACCTGTATCACTGTCTCCTCCCCATGTGTTACCTGTATCACTGTCTCCTCCCCGTGTGTTACCTGTATCACTGTGTCTCCTCCCCGTGTGTTACCTGTATCACTGTGTCTCCTCCCCGTGTGTTACCTGTATCACTGTGTCTCCTCCCCGTGTGTTACCTGTATAACTATCTCCTCCCTGTGTGTAACCTGCATCACTGAGTCTCCTCCCCATGTGTTACCTGTATCACTGTCTCCTCCCCATGTGTTACCTGTATCACTGTCTCCTCCCCATGTGTTACCTGTATCACTGTCTCCTCCCCGTGTGTTACCTGTATCACTGTGTATCCTCCCCGTGTGTTACCTGTATCACTGTCTCCTCCCCGTGTGTTACCTGTATCACTGTCTCCTCCCCGTGTGTTACCTGTATCACTGTGTCTCCTCCCCGTGTGTTACCTGTATCACTGTCTCCTCCCCGTGTGTTACCTGTATCACTGTCTCCTCCCCGTGTGTTACCTGTATCACTGTGTCTCCTCCCCGTGTGTTACCTGTATCACTGTATCCTCCCCGTGTGTTACCTGTATCACTGTCTCCTCCCCATGTGTTACCTGTATCACTGTCTCCTCCCCGTGTGTTACCTGTATCACTGTCTCCTCCCCGTGTGTTACCTGTATCACTGTCTCCTCCCCGTGTGTTACCTGCATCACTGTCTCCTCCCCGTGTGTTACCTGCATCACTAAGTCTCCTCCCCGTGTTACCTGTATCACTGTCTCCTCCCCATGTGTTACCTGTATCACTGTCTCCTCCCCGTGTGTTACCTGCATCACTGAGTCTCCTCCCCGTGTGTTACCTGTATCACTGTATCCTCCCCGTGTGTTACCTGTATCACTGTGTCTCCTCCCCGTGTGTTACCTGTATCACTGTCTCCTCCACGTGTGTTACCTGCATCACTGAGTCTCCTCCCCATGTGTTACCTGTATCACTGTCTCCTACCCGTGTGTTACCTGCATCACTAAGTCTCCTCCCCGTGTTACCTGTATCACTGTCTCCTCCCCGTGTGTTACCTGTATCACTGTGTCTCCTCCCCGTGTGTTACCTGTATCACTGTCTCCTCCACGTGTGTTACCTGCATCACTGAGTCTCCTCCCCGTGTTACCTGTATCACTGTCTCCTCCCCGTATGTTACCTGTATCACTGTGTGTTACCTGTATGCATCACTGAGTCTCCTCCCCATGTGTTACCTGTATCACTGTCTCCTACCCGTGTGTTACCTGCATCACTAAGTCTCCTCCCCGTGTTACCTGTATCACTGTCTCCTCCCCGTGTGTAACCTGTATCACTGTGTCTCCTCCCCGTCTGTTACCTGTATCACTGTCTCCTCCACGTGTGTTACCTGCATCACTGAGTCTCCTCCCCGTGTGTTACCTGTATCACTGTCTCCTCCCTGTGTGTTACCTGTATCACTGTGTCTCCTCCCCATGTGTTACCTGTATCACTGTCTCCTCCCTGTGTGTTACCTGTATCACTGTGTCTCCTCCCCGTGTGTTACCTGTATCACTGTCTCCTCCCCGTGTGTTACCTGTATCACTGTGTCTCCTCCCCGTGTGTTACCTGTATCACTGTCTCCTCCCCGTGTGCTACCTGTATCACTGTCTCCTCCCCGTGTGCTACCTGTATCACTGTGTCTCCTCCACGTGTGTTACCTGTATCACTGTGTCTCTTCCCCGTGTGTTACCTGTATCACTGTGTCTCCTCCCCGTGTGTTACCTGTATCACTGTCTCCTCCCCGTGTGTTACCTGTATCACTGTCTCCTCCCCGTGTGTTACCTGTATCACTGTCTCCTCCCCGTGTGTTACCTGTATCACTGTGTCTCCTCCCCGTGTGTTACCTGTATCACTGTCTCATCCCCATGTGTTACCTGTATCACTGTCTCCTCCCCGTGTGTTATCTGTATCACTGTGTCTCCTCCCTGTGTGTTACCTGTATCACTGTGTCTCCTCCCCGTGTGTTACCTGTATCACTGTCTTCTCCCCGTGTGTTACCTGTATCACTGTCTCATCCCCGTGTGTTACCTGTATCACTGTCTCCTCCCCGTGTGTTACCTGTATCACTGTCTCATCCCCGTGTTTTACCTGTATCACTGTCTCCTCCCCGTGTGTTACCTGTATCACTGTGTCTCTTCCCCGTGTGTTACCTGTATCACTGTGTCTCCTCCCCGTATGTTACCTGTATCACTGTCTCCTCCCCGTGTGTTACCTGTATCACTGTCTCCTCCCCGTGTGTTACCTGTATCACTGTCTCCTCCCCGTGTGCTACCTGTATCACTGTCTCCTCCCCGGGTGTTACCTGTATCACTGTGTCTCCTCCCTGTGTGTTACCTGTATCACTGTCTCCTCCCCGTGTGTTACCTGTATCACTGTCTCATCCCCGTGTGTTACCTGTATCACTGTGTCTCCTCCCAGTGTGTTACCTGTATCACTGTGTCTCCTCCCCGTGTGTTACCTGTATCACTGTCTCCTCCCCGTGTGTTACCTGCATCACTGAGTTTCCTCCCCATGTGTTACCTGTATCACTGTCTCCTCCCCATGTGTTACCTGTATCACTGTCTCCTCCCCGTGTATTACCTGTATCACTGTGTCTCCTCCCCGTGTGTTACCTGTATCACTGTGTCTCTTCTCCGTGTGTTACCTGTATCACTGTCTCCTCCCCGTGTGTTACCTGCATCACTGAGTCTCCTCCCCATGTGTTACCTGTATCACTGTCTCCTCCCCGTGTATTACCTGTATCACTGTGTCTCCTCCCCGTGTGTTACCTGCATCACTGTGTCTCCTCCCCGTGTGTTACCTGTATCACTGGGTCTCCTCCCCGTGTTACCTGCATCACTGTGTCTCCTCCCCATGTTACCTGTATCACTGTGAGGCGGCTTCCCCGTCTCCTTCCCGTGTGTTACCCTATACCTCCGATACGTGGCGCCGCGCCTCCCCTGTATCGCTCCTCCTGATAACCCAGTCCCCTGTACCGCTCCTCCTGATAACCCAGTCCCCTGTACCGCTCCTCCTGATAACCCAGTCCCCTGTACCGCTCTTCCTGATAACCCAGTCCCCTGTACCGCTCCTCCTGATAACCCAGTCCCCTGTACCGCTCCTCCTGATAACCCAGTCCCCTGTACCGCTCCTCCTGATAACCCAGTCCCCTGTACCGCTCCTCCTGATAACCCAGTCCCCTGTACCGCTCCTCCTGATAACCCAGTCCCCTGTACCGCTCCTCCTGATAACCCAGCCCCTGTACCGCTCCTCCTGATAACCCAGTCTCCTGTACCGCTCCTCCTGATAACCCAGTCCCCTGTACCGCTCCTCCTGATAACCCAGTCCCCTGTACCGCTCCTCCTGATAACCCAGTCCCCTGTACCGCTCCTCCTGATAACCCAGTCCCCTGTACCGCTCCTCCTGATAACCCAGTCCACTGTACCACTCCTCCTGATAACCCAGTCCCCTGTACCGCTCCTCCTGATAACCCAGTCCCCTGTACCGCTCCTCCTGATAACCCAGTCCCCTGTACCGCTCCTCCTGATAACCCAGTCCCCTGTACCGCTCCTCCTGATAACCCAGTCCCCTGTACCGCTCCTCCTGATAACCCAGTCCCCTGTACCGTTCCTCCTGATAACCCAGTCCCCTGTACCGCTCCTCCTGATAACCCAGTCCCCTGTATCGCTCCTCCTGATAACCCAGTCCCCTGTATCGCTCCTCCTGATAACCCAGTCCCCTGTACCGCTCCTCCTGATAACCCAGTCCCCTGTACCGCTCCTCCTGATAACCCAGTCCCCTGTACCGCTCCTCCTGATAACCCAGTCCCCTGTACCGCTCCTCCTGATAACCCAGTCCCCTGTACCGCTCCTCCTGATAAGCCATTCCCCTGTATCGCTCCTCCTGATAACCCAGTCCTCTGTATCGCTCCTCCTGATAACCCAGTCCCCTGTATCGCTCCTCCTGATAACCCAGTCCCCTGTACCGCTCCTCCTGATAACCCAGTCCCCTGTACCGCTCCTCCTGATAACCCAGTCCCCTGTACCGCTCCTCCTGATAACCCAGTCCCCTGTATCGCTCCTCCTGATAACCCAGTCCCCTGTACCGCTCCTCCTGATAACCCAGTCCCCTGTACCGCTCCTCCTGATAACCCAGTCCCCTGTATCGCTCTCCTGATAACCCAGTCCCCTGTATCGCTCCTCCTGATAACCCAGTCCCCTGTACCGCTCCTCCTGATAACCCAGTCCCCTGTACCGCTCCTCCTGATAACCCAGTCCCCTGTACCGCTCCTCCTGATAACCCAGTCCCTTGTACCGCTCCTCCTGATAACCCAGTCCCCTGTACCGCTCCTCCTGATAACCCAGTCCCCTGTACCGCTCCCCCTGATAACCCAGTCCCTTGTACCGCTCCTCCTGATAACCCAGTCCCCTGTACCGCTCCTCCTGATAACCCAGTCTCCTGTACCGCTCCTGGAAGCTCTGTGCCACTCCTGGTAAACATGTCCCCCCGCTATGTTCCCGCGTCTCGCCTGTGCCGCTCCTGGTAGCCCTGACCCTCCCCTGTGTGCCCCGCACTTCACCTGTGCCCCTCCTGGTAGCCCTGACCCTCCCCTGTGTGCCCCGCGCCTCACCTGTGTCGCTCCTGGTAGCCCTGTTCCTCCCCTGTGTGCCCCGTGCCTCACCTGTCTCGCTCCTGGTAGCCCTGTTCCTCCCCTGTGTGCTCCGCGCCTCACCTGTGCCGCTCCTGGTAGCCCTGTTCCTCCCCTGTGTCCCCCGCGCCTCACCTGTGTCGCTCCTGGTTCCTCCCCTGTGTGCTCCGCGCCTCACCTGTGCCGCTCCTGGTAGCCCTGACCCTCCCCTGTGTGCCCCGCGCCTCACCTGTGCCGCTCCTGGTAGTCCTGACCCTCCCCTGTGTGCTCCGCGCCTCACCTGTGCCGCTCCTGGTAGCCCTGACCCTCCCCTGTGTGCTCCGCGCCTCACCTGTGCCGCTCCTGGTAGCCCTGTTCCTCCCCCGTGTGCTCCGCGCCTCACCTGTGCCGCTCTTGGTAGCCCTGTTCCTCCCCCGTGTGCCCCGTGTCTCACCTGTGCCGCTCCTGGTAGCCCTGTTCCTCCCCCGTGTGCTCCGCGCCTCACCTGTGCCGCTCCTGGTTCCTCCCCTGTGTGCCCCGCGCCCCACCTGTGTCGCTCCTGGTAGCCCTGTTCCTCTCCCGTGTCCCGCGCCTCACCTGTGCCGCTCCTGGTAGCCCTGTTCCTCCCCCGTGTGCCCCGTTCCTCACCTGTGCCGCTCCTGGTAGCCCTGTTCCTCCCCCGTGTGCTCCGTGCCTCACCTGTGCCGCTCCTGGTAGCCCTGACCCTCCCCTGTGTGCCCCGTGCCTCACCTGTGCCGCTCCTGGTAGCCCTGTTCCTCCCCTGTGTTCCCCGCGCCCCACCTGTGCCGCTCCTGGTAGCCATGTTCCTCCCCCGTGTGCCCCGCGCCTCACCTGTGCCGCTCCTGGTAGCCCTGCTGCAGCTGGCGCCACTCGTCGCGCAGCTTGTCGGCGGCCCGCTGTGCCATCTGCCGCTGCGCTAAGTCAGCGGAGGTCAGTGAGCCCAGGTCGGTCAGCTGTTCGTCCACGCGAGGCTCCAGCGCGTCCATGGCCGCCCGGATACTCTGCCGACCGACATACAGGAGGGCTCAGCCGCCGCAGTCGTACACCGTCGTACATAGGCCTGAAGCGCGGCCAGGGACACCAGTACCACTGACCGGGTCAGTGTCGACTGACCGAGTCAGTGTCGACTGACCGAGTCAGTGTCGACTGACCGAGTCAGTGTCGACTGACCGAGTCAGTGTCGACTGACCGAGTCAGTGTCGACTGACCGGGTCAGTGTCCACTGACCGAGTCAGTGTCGACTGACCGAGTCAGTGTCGACTGACCGGGTCAGTGTCGACTGACCGGGTCAGTGTCCACTGACCGGGTCAGTGTCGACTGACCGAATCAGTGCGGATGGCCGGGTCAGTGCGGATATGTCCGGCGACTATCCCGTGCCTGACCGCTGGGGAATGGAGAGGAGCAGCTGTAGTGTTGAGCGTTACGCCCTGGGACAGTCGCAAGGCACACTCTGAAATCGCGCAGAGGCCTTCAATCAAACTGAAACTCAGTGTGATGTGACAACAGATATGCTGAAGTGGGCCAGCTAAGGTGGGCAACATCGCCCAATGAGAAGACAGTGACCCCCGAGATCCGACCCGCCGCCGCCTGCCGGCTAACGGCCTCACCTTGAGAGCCTCTTCCCTGGCGTTGAAGCGTTCATACTGTCGGACGCCGATCGGCGCCGAGGCGAGCTGGCGCTGCACAGTAGCCACTGACTCCCGGACCGAGGCCACGCGGGCCGCGAACGCCGCCGCCGGAGACGGCGCCGCCTGGCGGTGACGCGGGCGAGACATCAGTACGGCCGCGGCCCGCACGGTGGCAGCATACACAGATACATTTGGCTAGGCCACGTTTCAAGATCCACTGGGATCAAAGATTCATTATTGCATTTTGTAATGAGACATGTTGGGATCGTGGACCTGTCAATGAATTATATACGCCTCATTTGTGCTGTTGTCACTGGACGAAGCTACAGGAGAGAACTACACCACGAGCATGTCCAACATTTGACAATCGAACCAAAGACAAAGATTCAAATCGCAATTACCTAATGATGCAGAGACTATTCTTTAACATCACAATCAACTAAATATAAAAAATACGCAATTCCGTGGTCGCACACATAACACAAAGGAGTGCAGTGAACCGTGACAATCGGCGCTCAGGTTCCAAGGCTCTACTGGGGCTCGAACCCGGGAGCCGCATGTCGGAGGCAAGAGCCCTACCGTTCAGTGTCGACAGTCCAGAATGGCAAAATAGCTGGCCACCGTTCATTCTGGCAATTTCAGTCACATTATATTGCTGACAGCTCAATGGCTTAGTACAGTTCCGTGAGTGGGTTGTCAGAATGGCCGGACCCCGCGGGGCATGATCCGACAGCACGCCAGCTGGGTAAACACTTGAGCTACGGATCGCCGACCCGGCGACTGATCGGCGTACCCCGGCCCCGGCAGCTCTGTAGTGTGCCGTGTGCCGACTGATCGGCGTACCCCAGCCCCGGCAGCTCTGTAGTGTGCCGTGTGCCGACTGATCGGCGTACCCCGGCCCCGGCAGCTCTGTAGTGTGCCGTGTGCCGACTGATCGGCGTACCCCGGCCCCGGCCCCTCTGTAGTGTGCCGTGTGTCGACTGATCGGCGTACCCCAGCCCCGGCAGCTCTGTAGTGTGCCGTGTGCCGACTGATCGGCGTACCCCAGCCCCGGCAGCTCTGTAGTGTGCCGTGTGCCGACTGATCGGCGTACCCCGGCCCCGGCAGCTCTGTAGTGTGCCGTGTGCCGACTGATCGGCGTACCCCGGCCCCGGCCCCTCTGTAGTGTGCCGTGTGCCGACTGATCGGCGTACCCCAGCCCCGGCAGCTCTGTAGTGTGCCGTGTGCCGACTGATCGGCGTACCCCGGCCCCGGCCCCTCTGTAGTGTGCCGTGTGCCGACTGATCGGCGTACCCCAGCCCCGGCAGCTCTGTAGTGTGCCGTGTGCCGACTGATCGGCGTACCCCAGCCCCGGCAGCTCTGTAGTGTGCCGTGTGCCGACTGATCGGCGTACCCCAGCCCCGGCCCCTCTGTAGTGTGCCGTGTGCCGACTGATCGGCGTATCCCAGCCCCGGCAGCTCTGTAGTGTGCCGTGTGCCGACTGATCGGCGTACCCCAGCCCCGGCAGCTCTGTAGTGTGCCGTGTGCCGACTGATCGGCGTACCCCAGCCCCGGCCCCTCTGTAGTGTGCCGTGTGCCGACTGATCGGCGTACCCCAGCCCCGGCCCCTCTGTAGTGTGCCGTGTGCCGACTGATCGGCGTACCCCGGCCCCGGCCCCTCTGTAGTGTGCCGTGTGTCGACGGATCGGCGTACCCCAGCCTCGGCAGCTCTGTAGTGTGCCGTGTGTCGACTGATCGGCGTACCCCAGCCCCGGCAGCTCTGTAGTGTGCCGTGTGCCGACTGATCGGCGTACCCCAGCCCCGGCAGCTCTGTAGTGTGCCGTGTGCCGACTGATCGGCGTACCCCAGCCCCGGCAGCTCTGTAGTGTGCCGTGTGCCGACTGATCGGCGTACCCCGGCCCCGGCAGCTCTGTAGTGTGCCGTGTGCCGACGGATTGCCGAGCGGGCGACTGACCTTGGTGTCGATGTGTTTGCCGTCCATGAGTTTCTGATACTGCTTGCAGCGGTCCTGTGCGGCCTTCCAGCGTTTGCTGAGGTCGTCTAGGATGGTGGCCAGCTTCTCCCGGTCCTGGCCGGTCAGGTCAGCCGTCTCCCAGCGCACCGACTCCAGCTCCACACCGCGCTCATTGATCTCCTCTTGCAGCGCCTGCAGGGGACAGAGGTCAGGTCACGTCACGTCACGTCACGTCTGGTCATGGTAGACGGCAACTTAGATCCGCCCAGGTCGTGATGGACAGACCCGACAGGTCAGGTTAGCTCAGGTCATATCATTGTAGGCCATATAACACTATCAGGTCAGGTCAGGCCAGTCCAGGACATGGTAGACGTCAGATCAGGCCAGTCCAGGACATGGTAGACGTCAGATAAGGCCAGTCCAGGACATGGTAGACGTCAGATAAGGCCAGTCCAGGACATGGTAGACGTCAGATCAGGCCAGTCCAGGTCATGGTAGACGTCAGATCAGGCCAGTCCAGGTCATGGTAGACGTCAGATCAGGCCAGTCCAGGACATGGTAGACGTCAGATCAGGTCGTGCCAGGTTACAGAAGACGTCAGGTGATGTCAGCTTAAGCCACAATGAAGGTCAGGTCAGGGAACCTCAGGTCGTGGTAGACGTCAAGTCAGGTGTCAGCTGGTCATGTCGAGTCATGTACGTTCGTTCCAGGTGTGCTGGCAGGTTGACCGTTCTCCACCCGATCCACTCCTGCTCCACGGGCCCACTGGCCATACAGCTGTCAACTATTCACCGTACCGGCAGCCGGCTGTGACGGCCCGACATCTGACTCAGCAGCCAGTGAGATATCGCATCGGACTGTCAACTATTCACCGTACCGGCAGCCGGCTGTGACGGCCCGACATCTGACTCAGCTGCCAGTGAGACATCGCATCGGACTGTCAACTATTCACCGTACCGGCAGCCGGCTGTGACGGCCCGACATCTGACTCAGCTGCCAGTGAGACATCGCATCGGACTGTCAACTATTCACCGTACCGGCAGCCGGCTGTGACGGCCCGACATCTGACTCAGCTGCCAGTGCAGCATCGCATCGGACTGTCAACTATTCACCGTACCGGCAGCCGGCTGTGACGGCCCGACATCTGACTCAGCTGCCAGTGAGACATCGCATCGAACTGTCAACTATTCACCGTACCGGCAGCCGGCTGTGACGGCCCGACATCTGACTCAGCTGCCAGTGCAGCATCGCATCGGACTGTCAACTATTCACCGTACTGGCAGCCGGCTGTGACGGTAAACTTTGCATGCATATAAGTAACATAGTTAAGTGTCACAGACACTTGTCTGTTTTGTGTTTGAGCCCTTTGTGTGGCCACAGGATGAAACGAAAATAGGTCATTATAGCTAAAATATGTAAATACTGCTGTTTGCACGTGCATGGCACGTGCACGAGGGAGGTCATGTGGGTTCTTGTTACATATGCCGAATGAAAGGAATGTACCCCACATAAATGTAAGGTGAAACGTTCGCCCTCTATATCTGGCTGCCAGAAGCGGCCAGTTTTCTTTCAACATGGCTTGTATCGCACCGTGAAAGCACGTGCACTTTGCACCCCTGCTGCTTCCATCCCAGGTTGGGTGAGCCATTGCCACGCTGGTCAATGGTGGCCCCATTAATTGTTTTTAGAATGGTGCGACACAAGACTAGATTCGAACCATGTCCCGGTCCGACGCTATGCAAAATCGGCTATCTTGCCTCGCCTATAAGGCGGCGGCGTGATGCAGCTATCAGCTGATCAAAATCGGCTATCTTGCCTCGCCTATAAGGCGGCGGCGTGATGCAGCTATCAGCTGATCAAAATCGGCTATCTTGCCTCGCCTATAAGGCGGCGGCGTGATGCAGCTATCAGCTGATCAAAATCGGCTATCTTGCCTCGCCTATAAGGCGGCGGCGTGATGCAGCTATCAGCTGATCAAAATCGGCTATCTTGCCTCGCCTATAAGGCGGCGGCGTGATGCAGCTATCAGCTGATCAAAATCGGCTATCTTGCCTCGCCTATAAGGCGGCGTGATGCAGCTATCAGCTGATCAAAATCGGCTATCTTGCCTCGCCTATAAGGCGGCGTGATGCAGCTATCAGCTGAATACGATGGCATCGCCTGCTGATGGAATCCTGGTGTGTCTGAGATGGCCGAGCTGGCTCACTAGGGAGCCGAAAGCGGCAGGTCAACCTGCGCAGGCCAGCCAGCAACACACTGGGCTGATAAACATACAACAGGCATGACGTGGCAAGGTTGCGAAAGGTGAAGCCTATATTTGAAGTGACAGTGAACCAGTAGAACAGTGCAATGGAGCGGCAGGTACCCAATATCGGCCAGTCAGTGTCCTGCAATGGAGCGGCAGGTACCCAATATCGGCCAGTCAGTGTCCTGCAATGGAGCGGCGGGTACCCAATATCGGCCAGTCAGTGTCCTCCTGTGTCCAGTGTCCACTGCCCGCACTGCCGGCCTGTCGTGTGTGGAGCGGCGGGTACCCAATATCGGCCAGTCAGTGTCCTCCTGTGACCAGTGTCTACTGCCCGCACTGCCGGCCTGTCGTGAGTGGAGCGGCGGGTACCCAATATCGGCCAGTCAGTGTCCTCCTGTGTCCAGTGTCCACTGCCCGCACTGCCGGCCTGTCGTGAGTGGAGCGGCGGGTACCCAATATCGGCCAATCAGTGTCCAGTGTCCACTGCCCGCACTGCTAGCCTGTCGTGAGTGGAGCGGCGGGTACCCAATATCGGCCAGTCAGTGTCCTCCTGTGTCCAGTGTCCACTGCCCGCACTGCCGGCCTGTCGTGAGTGGAGCGGCGGGTACCCAATATCGGCCAGTCAGTGTCCTCCTGTGTCCAGTGTCCACTGCCCGCACTGCCGGCCTGTCGTGAGTGGAGCGGCGGGTACCCAATATCGGCCAGTCAGTGTCCTCCTGTGTCCAGTGTCCACTGCCCGCACTGCCGGCCTGTCGTGAGTGGAGCGGCGGGTACCCAATATCGGCCAGTCAGTGTCCTGTGTCCAGTGTCCACTGCCCGCACTGCCGGCCTGTCGTGAGTGGAGCGGCGGGTACCCAATATCGGCCAGTCAGTGTCCTCCTGTGTCCAGTGTCCACTGCCCGCACTGCCGGCCTGTCGTGAGTGGAGCGGCGGGTACCCAATATCGGCCAGTCAGTGTCCTCCTGTGTCCAGTGTCCACTGCCCGCACTGCCGGCCTGTCGTGAGTGGAGCGGCGGGTACCCAATATCGGCCAGCCAGTGACCTGTGTCCAGTGTCCACTGCCCGCACTGCCGGCCTGTCGTGAGTGGAGCGGCGGGTACCCAATATCGGCCAGTCAGTGTCCTGTGTCCAGTGTCCACTGCCCGCACTGCCGGCCTGTCGTGAGTGGAGCGGCGGGTACCCAATATCGGCCAGTCAGTGTCCTCCTGTGTCCCGTGTCCAAAGGCCCGCACTGCCGGCATGTCGTGAGTGGAGCGGCGGGTACCCACTATCGGCCAGTCAGTGTCCTGTGTCCAGTGTCCACTGCCCGCACTGCCGGCCTGTCGTGAGTGGAGCGGCGGGTACCCAATATCGGCCAGTCAGTGTCCTCCTGTGTCCAGTGTCCACTGCCCGCACTGCCGGCCTGTCGTGAGTGGAGCGGCGGGTACCCAATATCGGCCAGTCAGTGTCCTCCTGTGTCCAGTGTCCACTGCCCGCACTGCCGGCCTGTCGTGAGTGGAGCGGCGGGTACCCAATATCGGCCAGTCAGTGACCTGTGTCCAGTGTCCACTGCCCGCACTGCCGGCCTGTCGTGAGTGGAGCGGCGGGTACCCAATATCGGCCAGTCAGTGTCCTCCTGTGTCCAGTGTTCACTGCCCGCACTGCCGGCCTGTCGTGAGTGGAGCGGCGGGTACCCAATATCGGCCAGTCAGTGGCCTGTGTCCAGTGTCCACTGCCCGCACTGCCGGCCTGTCGTGAGTGGAGCGGCGGGTACCCAATATCGGCCAGTCAGTGTCCTCCTGTGTCCAGTGTCCACTGCCCGCACTGCCGGCCTGTCGTGAGTGGAGCGGCGGGTACCCAATATCGGCCAGTCAGTGTCCTCCTGTGTCCAGTGTCCACTGCCCGCACTGCCGGCCTGTCGTGAGTGGAGCGGCGGGTACCCAATATCGGCCAGTCAGTGTCCTCCTGTGTCCAG
Organism: Chirona hameri; assembly: GCA_036785665.1. Lineage (NCBI taxonomy): Eukaryota > Metazoa > Arthropoda > Thecostraca > Balanomorpha > Balanidae > Chirona > Chirona hameri. The sequence continues at coordinate 55,285 of JAXIVJ010002104.1, forward strand.
TGTCCACTGCCCGCACTGCCGGCCTGTCGTGAGTGGAGCGGCGGGTACCCAATATCGGCCAGTCAGTGACCTGTGTCCAGTGTCCACTGCCCGCACTGCCGGCCTGTCGTGAGTGGAGCGGCGGGTACCCAATATCGGCCAGTCAGTGTCCTCCTGTGTCCAGTGTCCACTGCCCGCACTGCCGGCCTGTCGTGAGTGGAGCGGCGGGTACCCAATATCGGCCAGTCAGTGTCCTCCTGTGTCCAGTGTCCACTGCCCGCACTGCCGGCCTGTCGTAAGTGGAGCGGCGGGTACCCAATATCGGCCAGTCAGTGTCCTCCTGTGTCCAGTGTCCACTGCCCGCACTGCCGGCCTGTCGTGAGTGGAGCGGCGGGTACCCAATATCGGCCAGTCAGTGTCCTCCTGTGTCCAGTGTCCACTGCCCGCACTGCCGGCCTGTCGTGAGTGGAGCGGCGGTACCCAATATCGGCCAGTTAGTGTCCTCCTGTGTCCAGTGTCCACTGCCCGCACTGCCGGCCTGTCGTGAGTGGAGCGGCGGGTACCCAATATCGGCCAGTCAGTGACCTGTGTCCAGTGTCCACTGCCCGCACTGCCGGCCTGTCGTGAGTGGAGCGGCGGGTACCCAATATCGGCCAGTCAGTGTCCTGTGTCCAGTGTCCACTGCCCGCACTGCCGGCCTGTCGTGAGTGGAGCGGCGGGTACCCAATATCGGCCAGTCAGTGTCCTCCTGTGTCCAATGTCCACTGCCCGCACTGCCGGCCTGTCGTGAGTGGAGCGGCGGGTACCCAATATCGGCCAGTCAGTGACCTGTGTCCAGTGTCCAAAGGCCCGCACTGCCGGCATGTCGTGAGTGGAGCGGCGGGTACCCAATATCGGCCAGTCAGTGTCCTCCTGTGTCCAGTGTCCACTGCCCGCACTGCCGGCCTGTCGTGAGTGGAGCGGCGGGTACCCAATATCGGCCAGTCAGTGTCCTCCTGTGTCCAGTGTCCACTGCCCGCACTGCCGGCCTGTCGTGAGTGGAGCGGCGGGTACCCAATATCGGCCAGTCAGTGTCCTCCTGTGTCCAGTGTCCACTGCCCGCACTGCCGGCCTGTCGTGAGTGGAGCGGCGGGTACCCAATATCGGCCAGTCAGTGTCCTCCTGTGTCCAGTGTCCACTGCCCGCACTGCCGGCCTGTCGTGAGTGGAGCGGCGGGTACCCAATATCGGCCAGTCAGTGTCCTCCTGTGTCCAGTGTCCAATGCCCGCACTGCCGGCCTTTCGTGAGTGGAGCGGCGGGTACCCAATATAGGCCAGTCAGTGTCCTCCTGTGTCCAGTGTCCAGTGTCCACTGCCCGCACTGACGGCCTGTCGTGAGTGGAGCGGCGGGTACCCAATATAGGCCAGTCTGTGTCCTCCTGTGTCCAGTGTCCACTGCCCGCACTGCCGGCCTGTCGTGAGTGGAGCGGCGGGTACCCAATATCGGCCAGTCAGTGTCCTGTGTCCAGTGTCCACTGCCCGCACTGCCGGCCTGTCGTGAGTGGAGCGGCGGGTACCCAATATCGGCCAGTCAGTGTCCTCCTGTGTCCAGTGTCCACTGCCCGCACTGCCGGCCTGTCGTGAGTGGAGCGGCGGGTACCCAATATCGGCCAGTCAGTGACCTGTGTCCAGTGTCCACTGCCCGCACTGCCGGCCTGTCGTGAGTGGAGCGGCGGGTACCCAATATCGGCCAGTCAGTGTCCTGTGTCCAGTGTCCACTGCCCGCACTGCCGGCCTGTCGTGAGTGGAGCGGCGGGTACCCAATATCGGCCAGTCAGTGTCCTCCTGTGTCCAGTGTCCACTGCCCGCACTGCCGGCCTGTCGTGAGTGGAGCGGCGGGTACCCAATATCGGCCAGTCAGTGACCTGTGTCCAGTGTCCACTGCCCGCACTGCCGGCCTGTCGTGAGTGGAGCGGCGGGTACCCAATATCGGCCAGTCAGTGTCCTCCTGTGTCCAGTGTCCACTGCCCGCACTGCCGGCCTGTCGTAAGTGGAGCGGCGGGTACCCAATATAGGCCAGTCAGTGTCCTCCTGTGTCCAGTGTCCACTGCCCGCACTGCCGGCCTGTCGTGAGTGGAGCGGCGGGTACCCAATATCGGCCAGTCAGTGTCCTCCAGTGTCCAGTGTCCACTGCCCGCACTGCCGGCCTGTCGTGAGTGGAGCGGCGGGTACCCAATATCGGCCAGTCAGTGTCCAGTGTCCACTGCCCGCACTGCCGGCCTGTCGTGAGTGGAGCGGCGGGTACCCAATATCGGCCAGTCAGTGTCCTCCTGTGTCCAGTGTCCACTGCCCGCACTGCCGGCCTGTCGTGAGTGGAGCGGCGGGTACCCAATATCGGCCAGTCAGTGTCCTCCTGTGTCCAGTGTCCACTGCCCGCACTGCCGGCCTGTCGTGAGTGGAGCGGCGGGTACCCAATATCGGCCAGTCAGTGTCCTCCAGTGTCCAGTGTCCACTGCCCGCACTGCCGGCCTGTCGTGAGTGGAGCGGCGGGTACCCAATATCGGCCAGTCAGTGTCCAGTGTCCACTGCCCGCACTGCCGGCCTGTCGTGAGTGGAGCGGCGGGTACCCAATATCGGCCAGTCAGTGTCCAAAGTCCACTGCCCGCACTGCCGGCCTGTCGTGAGTGGAGCGGCGGGTACCCAATATCGGCCAGTCAGTGTCCTCCTGTGTCCAGTGTCCACTGCCCGCACTGCCGGCCTGTCGTGAGTGGAGCGGCGGGTACCCAATATAGGCCAGTCAGTGTCCTGTGTCCAGTGTCCACTGCCCGCACTGCCGGCCTGTCGTGAGTGGAGCGGCGGGTACCCAATATCGGCCAGTCAGTGTCCTCCTGTGTCCAGTGTCCACTGCCCGCACTGCCGGCCTGTCGTGAGTGGAGCGGCGGGTACCCAATATCGGCCAGTCAGTGTCCTCCTGTGTCCAGTGTCCACTGCCCGCACTGCCGGCCTGTCGTGAGTGGAGCGGCGGGTACCCAATATAGGCCAGTCAGTGTCCTCCTGTGTCCAGTGTCCACTGCCCGCACTGCCGGCCTGTCGTGAGTGGAGCGGCGGGTACCCAATATAGGCCAGTCAGTGTCCTCCTGTGTCCAGTGTCCAGTGTCCACTGCCCGCACTGACGGCCTGTCGTGAGTGGAGCGGCGGGTACCCAATATCGGCCAGTCAGTGTCCTCCTGTGTCCAGTGTCCACTGCCCGCACTGACGGCCTGTCGTGAGTGGAGCGGCGGGTACCCAATATCGGCCAGTCAGTGTCCTCCTGTGTCCAGTGTCCACTGCCCGCACTGCCGGCCTGTCGTGAGTGGAGCGGCGGGTACCCAATATCGGCCAGTCAGTGTCCTCCTGTGTCCAGTGTTCACTGCCCGCACTGCCGGCCTGTCGTGAGTGGAGCGGCGGGTACCCAATATCGGCCAGTCAGTGACCTGTGTCCAGTGTCCACTGCCCGCACTGCCGGCCTGTCGTGAGTGGAGCGGCGGGTACCCAATATAGGCCAGTCAGTGTCCTCCTGTGTCCAGTGTCCAGTGTCCACTGCCCGCACTGACGGCCTGTCGTGAGTGGAGCGGCGGGTACCCAATATCGGCCAGTCAGTGTCCTCCTGTGTCCAGTGTCCACTGCCCGCACTGACGGCCTGTCGTGAGTGGAGCGGCGGGTACCCAATATCGGCCAGTCAGTGTCCTCCTGTGTCCAGTGTCCACTGCCCGCACTGCCGGCCTGTCGTGAGTGGAGCGGCGGGTACCCAACATCGGCCAGTCAGTGTCCTCCTGTGTCCAGTGTTCACTGCCCGCACTGCCGGCCTGTCGTGAGTGGAGCGGCGGGTACCCAATATCGGCCAGTCAGTGACCTGTGTCCAGTGTCCACTGCCCGCACTGCCGGCCTGTCGTGAGTGGAGCGGCGGGTACCCAATATCGGCCAGTCAGTGTCCTCCTGTGTCCAGTGTCCACTGCCCGCACTGCCGGCCTGTCGTGAGTGGAGCGGCGGGTACCCAATATCGGCCAGTCAGTGTCCTCCTGTGTCCAGTGTCCACTGCCCGCACTGCCGGCCTGTCGTGAGTGGAGCGGCGGGTACCCAATATCGGCCAGTCAGTGTCCTGTGTCCAGTGTCCACTGCCCGCACTGCCGGCCTGTCGTGAGTGGAGCGGCGGGTACCCAACATCGGCCAGTCAGTGTCCTCCTGTGTCCAGTGTCCACTGCCCGCACTGCCGGCCTGTCGTGAGTGGAGCGGCGGGTACCCAATATCGGCCAGTCAGTGTCCTCCTGTGTCCAGTGTCCACTGCCCGCACCGTATACCGAGATACAGTACCGGATCTGCGAGAAAACCAGGGCATTGATCAGCGCGGAGAGCACGGCCGTTGGCAGGTGCCAGTCCTGCCGTTGGCAGGACTGGTCTATCGCCCCCTCAGATGCGATAGACCAGTCAAAACTCCGAAGCAGCGCTGTGTTACGGTAGAGACATGGCGGTCCCAGCATAACGAGCGGTCAAAGGTGAGACCTAAGTTTTTGGCTTCTGAAATGGGGATTAAATCCTGATCGCGGAATTTTACTTTGATGTCATGTACAGTGCGCAGATTTTGAGAGCTGCCCAGAAGCATCAGTTGGGTCTTGGCGGCATTTACTTTCAGTCCATTTGCTTGGAACCAGTTATCGAGAGAGGCTAAGCCACCCTCCATGCGAGTGACGGCTTTGTGAATATCAGATTTTTTGCCGCTGACCAAAATTTGGGTGTCGTCAGCATATTGGACAACCACTGCGTCCTCGGCAAACAGACTGAGATCGTTTGCGAAGACGCAGTAGAGGAGAGGGCCTAGAGATGAGCCTTGAAACACACCGATGCTGTTGGGCAGCGGGAGGGAAGTTTTCACTCCACCCAGACCGTCAGTGAGGCTGACACTCTGGGTGTGGTTGCGCAAATAGGCAGAGAACCAAGACGTGTCAATTCCGTGAAGTGATAATTTTGACAGGAGTTTTGAATGATCTATCACATCGAAACATTTGCTCAAATCCAGCAGGCAGAGCAGGGAAACTTCTCCGTGGTCAAAGGCAGATAGGATTTGGTCGGAAATTGAGGTCAGCGCAGTTTCAGTCGAGTGACGAGGCCGGAAACCGTGCTGACTGGAAGAGAGGAGGTGGTTATCTGAAAGGTATTTGTAAAGCTGCTGGTGTACAGCGCGCTCTACGATTTTGGCTATGACTGGAACAATGGATATAGGACGGAAGTTGGATGGGTCAGAAAGATTGCCGGATTTGTGAATAGGATGGACTAGGGAATGTTTCCAGGATTCAGGAACGTCTCAATTCAGAACCTTCAGTCTGTGTAGGTCGCAGTCGGGTGCAGTGCGGTAGCGACATGGCACAGGCCGCCTCGACTGGCTGCCTTCCTTCAGTCTGTGTAGGTCGCAGTCGGGTGCAGTGCGGTAGCGACACGGCACAGGCCGCCTCGACTGGCTGCCTGCCTTCAGTCTGTGTAGGTCACAGTCGGGTGCAGTGCGGTAGCGACACGGCACAGGCCGCCTCGACTGGCTGCCTTCCTTCAGTCTGTGTAGGTCGCAGTCGGGTGCAGTGCGGTAGCGACACGGCACAGGCCGCCTCGAGTGGCTGCCTGCCTTCAGTCTGTGTAGGTCACAGTCGGGTGCAGTGCGGTAGCGACACGGCACAGGCCGCCTCGACTGGCTGCCTTCCTTCAGTCTGTGTAGGTCGCAGTCGGGTGCAGTGCGGTAGCGACACGGCACAGGCCGCCTCGACTGGCTGCCTGCCTTCAGTCTGTGTAGGTCACAGTCGGGTGCAGTGCGGTAGCGACACGGCACAGGCCGCCTCGACTGGCTGCCTTCCTTCAGTCTGTGTAGGTCGCAGTCGGGTGCAGTGCGGTAGCGACACGGCACAGGCCGCCTCGACTGGAGCCGATAGCGCCTTCACATGTCGGCAGGGCGGCTCCATGCCATGACCAACAACGCCAAATGCCGACCATCTGGAGCCAAACAACGCCAAATGCCGACCACCTGGAGCCAAACAACGCCAAATGCCGACCATCTGGAGCCAAACAACGCCAAATGCCGACCATCTGGAGCCAAACAACGCCAAATGACGACCATCTGGAGCCAAACAACACCAAATGACAACCATCTGGAGCCAAACAACGCAAAATGCCGACCATCTGGAGCCAAACAACGCCAAATGCCGACGATCTGGAGCCAAACAACACCAAATGACGACCATCTGGAGCCAAACAACGCAAAATGCCGACCATCTGGAGCCAAACAACGCCAAATGCCGACGATCTGGAGCCAAACAACGCCAAATGACGACCATCTGGATCCAAACAACGCCAAATGACGACCATCTGGAGCCAAACAACGGCAAATGACGACCATCTGGAGCCAAACAACGCCGAATGACGACCATCTGGAGCCAAACAACGCCAAATGACGACCATCTGGAGCCAAACAACGGCAAATGACGACCATCTGGAGCCAAACAACGCCAAATGACGACCATCTGGAGCCAAACAACGCCAAATGACGACCATCTGGAGCCAAACAACGCCAAATGACGACCATCTGGATCCAAACAACGCCAAATGACGACCATCTGGAGCCAAACAACGGCAAATGACGACCATCTGGATCCAAACGTCAAATGACGACCATCTGGAGCCAAACAACGCCAAATGGCGGGGTACCGGAGCCAAGCAACGCCAAATGACGGCGTACCGAGGCCAAACAACGCCAAATGACAGTGTACGGGGACCAAACAGCGCCAAATGACGGCGTACCGAGGCCAAGCAACGCCAAATGACGGCGTACCGAGGCCAAACAACGCCAAATGACAGTGTACGGGGACCAAACAGCGCCAAATGACGGCGTACCGAGGCCAAGCAACGCCAAATGACGGCGTACCGAGGTCAAACAACGCCAAATGCCAGCGTACGGGGACCAATCAGCGCCAAATGACGGCGTACTGGATCGGCAGGAGGTGTCGGGCCGTACCTTCTGCTGAGCCAGGTCGTTGTTGGCGGCCTCCAGCCGGGCGTTAACCTGCAGCAGCCAACGTTCGATGTCCTCCAGCTGGTGTTTGCAGGAGCGGCTGATGGAGTCGAGCCGCTGGTACGTCAGCCGCCGCACCTGCAGACCAGGGCAAATGTCAGGACAGCGCAGGGCAGGGCAGCCGCCGTAACCGCAGGACAGGGCAGAGGTCAGCTGTCAGGTCAGGTCAGGTCAGGTCAGGTCAGGTCAGGTCAGGCCAGGACAGACCAGGGCGGGTCAGGGCAGAAGGCGTACATTCAGTCTGGCAGAATAGACGATCAAACCGATGAGATCAGCACGTCGGATACATTTGATCAAAGAGTGTCAACATGGCATTCAATCAATCAGGATGACATAAATAATGTCACCGTCCGGTCAGCTCCGCTCAGCACCACACCTCCACCGTCCGGTCAGTTCAGCACCACACCTCCACCGTCCGGTCAGTTCAGCACCACACCTCCACCGTCCGGTCAGCTCAGCACCACACCTCCACCGTCCGGTCAGCTCAGCTCAGCTCAGCTCCACCGTCCGGTCAGCTCAGCACCGCACCTCCACCGTCCGGTCAGCACAGATCAGCACCACACCTCCACCGTCCGGTCAGATCAGCTCAGTACCACACCTCCACCGTCCGGTCAGCACAACTCAGCACCACACCTCCACCGTCCGGTCAGCACAGCACACCTCCACCGTCCGGTCAGCTCAGCACCTCCACCGTCTGGTCAGCACAGCTCAGCACCTCCACCGTCCGGTCAGTTCAGTACCACACCTCCACCGTCCGGTCAGCTCAGTACCACACCTCCACCGTCGGGTCAGCTCAGCACCACACCTCCACCGTCCGGTCAGCTCAGCACCACACCTCCACCGTCCGGTCAGCTCAGCACCACACCTCCACCGTCCGGTCAGCTCAGCTCAGCTCAGCTCCACCGTCCGGTCAGCTCAGCACCGCACCTCCACCGTCCGGTCAGCACAGATCAGCACCTCCACCGTCCGGTCAGCTCAGTACCACACCTCCACCGTCCGGTCAGCTCAGTACCACACCTCCACCGTCCGGTCAGCTCAGTACCACACCTCCACCGTCCGGTCAGCTCAGCACCACACCTCCACCGTCCGGTCAGCTCAGCTCAGCTCAGCTCCACCGTCCGGTCAGCTCAGCTCAGCTCAGCTCCACCGTCCGGTCAGCACAGCTCAGCACCACACCTCCACCGTCCGGTCAGCTCAGCTCAGCTCAGCTCCACCGTCCGGTCAGCTCAGCTCAGCTCAGTACCACTTCTCCCGGCGGACGGCAGCGCTCCACCGTCGCCCCGCTCGCCGTCTGACTGACACTGTCTCTCCGGATCGGTAGTGGGAGAGAGACAGAGAGAGAGACAGAGAGAGCGCGCTCCGTCGACGGCTCGCGTTGCAGCCGAATGCCGGGCTCGGCGCGGGCAGGACGCGTGGAATCCGCCGTTGCTGCCAGCCGCCGGATGACGGCCGGGGGTGACGGATGCCTGCCTTCAGAGATGACAGACGGAAGCTGAGAGTCATACTGTCGCGCACCAGCCCCGGAGCTGTCGAACCCTGTCGGCGCTGGACACAGAGCTGGCCACCAACCTTCCAACCAGCCCCGGAGCTGTCGAACCCTGTCGGCGCTGGACACAGAGCTGGTCACCAACCTTCCAACCACCCCCGGAGCTGTCGAACCCTGTCGGCGCTGGACACAGAGCTGGCCACCAACCTTCCAACCAGACCCGGAGCTGTCGAACCCTGTCGGCGCTGAACACAGAGCTGGCCACCAACCTTCCAACCAGCCCTGGTGCTGCCGGTGCTGGACACAGAGCTGGCCACCAACCTTCCAGCCAGCCCCGGAGCTGTCGAACACTGTCGGCGCTGGACACAGAGCTGGCCACCAACCTTCCAACCAGCCCCGGTGCTGCCGGTGCTGGACACAGAGCTGGCCACCAACCTTCCAACCAGCCCTGGTGCTGCCGGTGCTGGACACAGAGCTGGCCACCAACCTCCCAACCAGCTCTGGTGCTGTCGAACCCTGTCGGACGCAGGACACAGAGCTGGCCACCAACCTCCCAACCAGCTCTGGTGCTGTCGAACCCTGTCGGACGCAGGACACAGAGCTGGCCACCAACCTTCCAACCAGCCCCGGTGCTGCCGGTGCTGGACACAGAGCTGGCCACCAACCTTCCAACCAGCCCTGGTGCTGCCGGTGCTGGACACAGAGCTGGCCACCAACCTCCCAACCAGCCCTGGTGCTGCCGGTGCTGGACACAGAGCTGGCCACCAACCTTCCAACCAGCTCTGGTGCTGTCGAACCCTGTCGGACGCAGGACACAGAGCTGGCCACCAACCTTCCAACCAGCCCCGGTGCTGCCGGTGCTGGACACAGAGCTGGCCACCAACCTTCCAACCAGCCCTGGTGCTGCCGGTGCTGGACACAGAGCTGGCCACCAACCTCCCAACCAGCCCTGGTGCTGCCGGTGCTGGACACAGAGCTGGCCACCAACCTTCCAACCAGCTCTGGTGCTGTCGAACCCTGTCGGACGCAGGACACAGAGCTGGCCACCAACCTTCCAACCAGCCCCGGTGCTGCCGAACCCTGTCGGACGCAGGACACAGAGCTGGCCACCAACCTTCCAACCAGCCCCGGTGCTGCCGAACCCTGTCGGACGCAGGACACAGAGCTGCCACTTGACTTTCTTTTCTAGATTATGCATCTGGGATCAAATATAATTGCATGTTACGAACGATATGTGTCAAACCAAGAATGGATGACGGCCACACGTCGGTGGCTGCCCTGGAATTCTCGACAATGATGCGTCTGTAAGCAGATGTGTTTGACGAGCGATGATTGTAGCTCTGGGCTGAAGTCTGCACTGCCTGTCCCTGAGCTGCCGCTGCCGCTGCCGCTGCCGCTGCCGCTGCCGCTGCCGCTGCCGCTGCCGCTGCCGCTGCCGCTGCCGCTGCCGCTGCCGCTGCCGCTGCCGCTGCCGCTGCCGCTGCCGCTGCCGCTGCCGCTGCCGCTGCCGCTGCCGCTGCCGCTGCCGCTGCCGCTGCCGCTGCCGCTGCCGCTGCCGCTGCCGCTGCCGCTGCCGCTGCCGCTGCCGCTGCCGCTGCCGCTGCCGCTGCCGCTGCCGCTGCCGCTGCCGCTGCCGCTGCCGCTGCCGCTGCCGCTGCCGCTGCCGCTGCCGCTGCCGCTGCCGCTGCCGCTGCCGCTGCCGCTGCCGCTGCCGCTGCCGCTGCCGCTGCCGCTGCCGCTGCCGCTGCCGCTGCCGCTGCCGCTGCCGCTGCCGCTGCCGCTGCCGCTGCCGCTGCCGCTGCCGCTGCCGCTGCCGCTGCCGCTGCCGCTGCCGCTGCCGCTGCCGCTGCCGCTGCCGCTGCCGCTGCCGCTGCCGCTGCCGCTGCCGCTGCCGCTGCCGCTGCCGCTGCCGCTGCCGCTGCCGCTGCCGCTGCCGCTGCCGCTGCCGCTGCCGCTGCCGCTGCCGCTGCCGCTGCCGCTGCCGCTGCCGCTGCCGCTGCCGCTGCCGCTGCCGCTGCCGCTGCCGCTGCCGCTGCCGCTGCCGCTGCCGCTGCCGCTGCCGCTGCCGCTGCCGCTGCCGCTGCCGCTGCCGCTGCCGCTGCCGCTGCCGCTGCCGCTGCCGCTGCCGCTGCCGCTGCCGCTGCCGCTGCCGCTGCCGCTGCCGCTGCCGCTGCCGCTGCCGCTGCCGCTGCCGCTGCCGCTGCCGCTGCCGCTGCCGCTGCCGCTGCCGCTGCCGCTGCCGCTGCCGCTGCCGCTGCCGCTGCCGCTGCCGCTGCCGCTGCCGCTGCCGCTGCCGCTGCCGCTGCCGCTGCCGCTGCCGCTGCCGCTGCCGCTGCCGCTGCCGCTGCCGCTGCCGCTGCCGCTGCCGCTGCCGCTGCCGCTGCCGCTGCCGCTGCCGCTGCCGCTGCCGCTGCCGCTGCCGCTGCCGCTGCCGCTGCCGCTGCCGCTGCCGCTGCCGCTGCCGCTGCCGCTGCCGCTGCCGCTGCCGCTGCCGCTGCCGCTGCCGCTGCCGCTGCCGCTGCCGCTGCCGCTGCCGCTGCCGCTGCCGCTGCCGCTGCCGCTGCCGCTGCCGCTGCCGCTGCCGCTGCCGCTGCCGCTGCCGCTGCCGCTGCCGCTGCCGCTGCCGCTGCCGCTGCCGCTGCCGCTGCCGCTGCCGCTGCCGCTGCCGCTGCCGCTGCCGCTGCGCTGCGCTGCCGCTGCCGCTGCCGCTGCCGCTGCCGCTGCCGCTGCCGCTGCCGCTGCCGCTGCCGCTGCCGCTGCCGCTGCCGCTGCCGCTGCGCTGCCGCTGCCGCTGCCGCTGCCGCTGCCGCTGCCGCTGCCGCTGCCGCTGCCGCTGCCGCTGCGCTGCCGCTGCCGCTGCCGCTGCCGCTGCCGCTGCCGCTGCCGCTGCCGCTGCCGCTGCCGCTGCCGCTGCCGCTGCCGCTGCCGCTGCCGCTGCCGCTGCCGCTGCCGCTGCCGCTGCCGCTGCCGCTGCCGCTGCCGCTGCCGCTGCCGCTGCCGCTGCCGCTGCCGCTGCCGCTGCCGCTGCCGCTGCCGCTGCCGCTGCGCTGCCGCTGCCGCTGCCGCTGCCGCTGCCGCTGCCGCTGCCGCTGCCGCTGCCGCTGCCGCTGCCGCTGCCGCTGCCGCTGCCGCTGCCGCTGCCGCTGCCGCTGCCGCTGCCGCTGCCGCTGCCGCTGCCGCTGCCGCTGCCGCTGCCGCTGCCGCTGCCGCTGCCGCTGCCGCTGCCGCTGCCGCTGCCGCTGCCGCTGCCGCTGCCGCTGCCGCTGCCGCTGCCGCTGCCGCTGCCGCTGCCGCTGCCGCTGCCGCTGCCGCTGCCGCTGCCGCTGCCGCTGCCGCTGCCGCTGCCGCTGCCGCTGCCGCTGCCGCTGCCGCTGCCGCTGCCGCTGCCGCTGCCGCTGCCGCTGCCGCTGCCGCTGCCGCTGCCGCTGCCGCTGCCGCTGCCGCTGCCGCTGCCGCTGCCGCTGCCGCTGCCGCTGCCGCTGCCGCTGCCGCTGCCGCTGCCGCTGCCGCTGCCGCTGCCGCTGCCGCTGCCGCTGCCGCTGCCGCTGCCGCTGCCGCTGCCGCTGCCGCTGCCGCTGCCGCTGCCGCTGCCGCTGCCGCTGCCGCTGCCGCTGCCGCTGCCGCTGCCGCTGCCGCTGCCGCTGCCGCTGCCGCTGCCGCTGCCGCTGCCGCTGCCGCTGCCGCTGCTGCTGCTGCTGCTGCTGCTGCTGCTGCTGCTGCTGCTGCTGCTGCTGCTGCTGCTGCTGCTGCTGCTGCTGCTGCTGCTGCTGCTGCTGCTGCTGCTGCTGCTGCTGCTGCTGCTGCTGCTGCTGCTGCTGCTGCTGCTGCTGCTGCTGCTGCTGCTGCTGCTGCTGCTGCTGCTGCTGCTGCTGCTGCTGCTGCTGCTGCTGCTGCTGCTGCTGCTGCTGCTGCTGCTGCTGCTGCTGCTGCTGCTGCTGCTGCTGCTGCTGCTGCTGCTGCTGCTGCTGCTGCTGCTGCTGCTGCTGCTGCTGCTGCTGCTGCTGCTGCTGCTGCTGCTGCTGCTGCTGCTGCTGCTGCTGCTGCTGCTGCTGCTGCTGCTGCTGCTGCTGCTGCTGCTGCTGCTGCTGCTGCTGCTGCTGCTGCTGCTGCTGCTGCTGCTGCTGCTGCTGCTGCTGCTGCTGCTGCTGCTGCTGCTGCTGCTGCTGCTGCTGCTGCTGCTGCTGCTGCTGCTGCTGCTGCTGCTGCTGCTGCTGCTGCTGCTGCTGCTGCTGCTGCTGCTGCTGCTGCTGCTGCTGCTGCTGCTGCTGCTGCTGCTGCTGCTGCTGCTGCTGCTGCTGCTGCTGCTGCTGCTGCTGCTGCTGCTGCTGCTGCTGCTGCTGCTGCTGGGTCTGAGAGGCAGGTCTGGAGCGGTGGGGACAGGAACAACATCCTCTCGGGAAAACACTGTCAGAGCGAGAAAGCACTGTGCCAGCGTCACTACGGACCGACGTCTCTCACACCAACACCATTGCTCAGGTAACAGGTGCCCGCTGAACGCTCCACGTGCCACCTACACTAGTACCGTCCAGTGATCAGTTCCTTGTTCTGTACTGTTTTTATATTTTAAGTCAGACATCCAGCCCAAACGCCTGAGTAAAATAACACAAAATACACAGGGAAATACTAAGAAAATGATATAAACTGACAGACCAAAACAATCCTTCCATCTCATGTTATGTTGACAGAGCACCAGCTCTGGCCCAGCGCAGCCCGGCGCCCCTAGCTCAGCTATGTCGCAGCGCAGCCCGGCGCCTCTAGCTCAGCTCTGGCCCAGCACAACCCGGCGCCTCTAGCTCAGCTCTGGCCCAGCGCAGCCCGGCGCCTCTAGCTCAGCTCTGGCCCAGCACAACCCGGCGCCTCTAGCTCAGCTCTGGCCCAGCACAACCCGGCGCCTCTAGCTCAGCTCTGGCGCAGCGCAACCCGGCGCCTCTAGCTCAGCTCTGGCCCAGCGCAGCCCGGCGGCGCCTCTAGCTCAGCTCTGGCGCAGCGCAACCCGGCGGCGCCTCTAGCTCAGCTCTGGCTGAGCGCGCACGTCAGCGGCTCTGAATACCCGCTTAGTGTCGCTTCTGGCGGCTGTCGGCCCGTCAGGCACCACCTCGCCGTAACACAGACGGCTCAGCAGACAGACGGCGACAGCAGACAGACGGCGACGGCAGCGGCGGCGGGGGCGGGGGCGGGGGCGGGGGCGGGGGCGGGGGCGGGGGCGGGGGCGGGGGCGGGGGCGCGGCGGGGGCGGCGGTGGGGGCGGCGGTGGGGGCGGCGGCGGAGGCGGCGGTGGGGGCGGGGCGGGGGCGGCGCGTGCTCGCTATTTACGGCGCCCGGGTCGGACCGCCAGCACCGGCAGGACAGCACGGCTGAGTCAGTCGCCTGCTGTCACCACCCAGGGTAATTATCAGCAGGCCGCTGCCTTCACACGGAGCGGCAAGGTCGCGCCGCCGTCAGCAGCACAGCACAGCACATCACAGCACAGCACAGCACAGCACAGCACAGCACAGCACAGCACATCACAGCACAGCGGTACAGCACAGCACATCAGCGGTACAGCACAGCACAGCAGCGATACAGCACAGCACAGCAGCGGCACAGCACAGCAGCGGCACAGCACAGCACAGCAGCGGCACAGCAGCGGCCGTGACGTCAGCAGGGGCACACGTGAGATGCCGACTCATGCTTCAGTCACAGCATGTGAAGACAGCATGTGAAGACAGCATGTGAAGATGTCACGTCAAAAACAGCCTCTCTCACAGCACGCAACTGAAATGGTGATCAGAGCAGCGGACGCAGTGGAATTGTCAGCAGCGGCCTCCTTCGGAAGACTGCGCCCGGGTACAGGGCGGCCGGGTGTGGACAGCAAATACAATGTAAAAATGCCGATAGCTGCATGATTTTGAACCAAAATGGAAATCACATATCAGCATGCTGGCATTTCGATGGCACCCACATAACGCCACACTTTGTGCATATAAAACGTACTTTGACACGTAAGCATTATTGTCCGACTACTGGGCCACCGAGTGCCGCTGGTCCCGGGTCAGATTGGACTGGTCTGACCAGACCATCCCGGGTCAGATTGGACTGGTCTGACCAGACCATCCCGGGTCAGATTGGACTGGTCTGACCAGACCATCCCGGGTCAGATTGGACTGGTCTGAGTGACCAGACCATCCCGGGTCAGATTGGACTGGTCTGACCAGACCATCCCGGGTCAGAATGGACTGGCCTTGGGATGGACCGGTCGGCCGGGATCCAGGCCGGGATGACCACATGGACGGACGCCGAGCCAGCACCATGTTGTCCCGCGGTGGGTTGAGTTGAGTGAGTGAGTTGTCCCGCGGTGAGTTGAGTGAGTGAGTTGTCCCGCGGTGGGTTGAGTTGAGTGAGTGAGTGAGTTGTCCCGCGGTGGGTTGAGTTGAGTGAGTGAGTTGTCCCGCGGTGAGTTGAGTTGAGTGACTGAGTTGTCCCGCGGTGAGTTGAGTTGAGTGAGTGAGTTGTCCCGCCGTGAGTTGAGTTGAGTGAGTGAGTTGTCCCACGGTGAGTTGAGTTGAGTGAGTGAGTTGTCCCGCGGTGAGTTGAGTGAGTGAGTTGTCCCGCGGTGAGTTGAGTGAGTGAGTTGTCCCGCGGTGAGTTGAGTTGAGTGAATGAGTTGTCCCGCGGTGAGTTGAGTTGAGTGAGTGAGTTGTCCCGCGGTGAGTTGAGTTGAGTGAGTGAGTTATCCCGCGGTGAGTTGAATTGAGTGAGTAAGTTGTCCCGCGGTGAGTTGAGTTGAGTGAGTGAGTTGTCCCGCGGTGAGTTGAGTTGAGTGAATGAGTTGTCCCGCGGTGAGTTGAGTTGAGTGAGTGAGTTGTCCCGCGGTGAGTTGAGTTGAGTGAATGAGTTGTCCCGCGGTGAGTTGAGTTGAGTGAGTGAGTTATCCCGCGGTGAGTTGAGTTGAGTGAGTAAGTTGTCCCGCGGCGAGTTGAGTTGAGTGAGTGAGTTGTCCCGCGGTGAGTTGATCAACAGAAACATAGCGGACGTCAGCGGCCTGAAGGAAGTGAACAACTGTTAACCAGGCCAGACGTGATCTGACCAAAGGCGCCGAGAGCGGCGGCGGCATATTTACAGGTCCGACAACAATGTCAACATACCCGCTCTACAAAAATAAACTGATCGGGCTCCACGAGAGCCGAGCCAATCGCATACCCCGGACCCCCGAGTATTGTGCACAGGATGCAGCAGCAGCAGCAGCAGCAGCAGCAGCAGCAGCGCATACCCCGGTCCCCGAGTATTGTGCACAGGATGCAGCTAGCAGCAGCAGCAGCAGCAGCCCAGCAGCAGCAGCAGCCAGCAGCAGCAGCACAGCAGCAGCAGCAGCAGCAGCAGCAGCAGCAGCAGCAGCAGCAGCTGCAGCAGCAGCAGCAGCAGCAGCAGCAGCAGCAGCAGCAGCAGCAGCAGCAGCAGCAGCAGCAGCAGCAGCAGCAGCAGCAGCAGCAGCAGCAGCAGCAGCAGCAGCAGCAGCAGCAGCAGCAGCAGCAGCAGCAGCAGCAGCAGCAGCAGCAGCAGCAGCAGCAGCAGCAGCAGCAGCAGCAGCAGCAGCAGCAGCAGCAGCAGCAGCAGCAGCAGCAGCAGCAGCAGCAGCAGCAGCAGCAGCAGCAGCAGCAGCAGCAGCAGCAGCAGCAGCAGCAGCAGCAGCAGCAGCAGCAGCAGCAGCAGCAGCAGCAGCAGCAGCAGCAGCAGCAGCAGCAGCAGCAGCAGCAGCAGCAGCAGCAGCAGCAGCAGCAGCAGCAGCAGCAGCAGCAGCAGCAGCAGCAGCAGCAGCAGCAGCAGCAGCAGCAGCAGCAGCAGCAGCAGCAGCAGCAGCAGCAGCAGCAGCAGCAGCAGCAGCAGCAGCAGCAGCAGCAGCAGCAGCAGCAGCAGCAGCAGCAGCAGCAGCAGCAGCAGCAGCAGCAGCAGCAGCAGCAGCAGCAGCAGCAGCAGCAGCAGCAGCAGCAGCAGCAGCAGCAGCAGCAGCAGCAGCAGCAGCAGCAGCAGCAGCAGCAGCAGCAGCAGCAGCAGCAGCAGCAGCAGCAGCAGCAGCAGCAGCAGCAGCAGCAGCAGCAGCAGCAGCAGCAGCAGCAGCAGCAGCAGCAGCAGCAGCAGCAGCAGCAGCAGCACGGCAGCAGCAGCAGCAGCAGCAGCAGCAGCAGCAGCAGCAGCAGCAGCAGCAGCAGCAGCAGCAGCAGCAGCAGCAGCAGCAGCAGCAGCAGCAGCAGCAGCAGCAGCAGCAGCAGCAGCAGCAGCAGCAGCAGCAGCAGCAGCAGCAGCAGCAGCAGCAGCAGCAGCAGCAGCAGCAGCAGCAGCAGCAGCAGCAGCAGCAGCAGCAGCAGCAGCAGCAGCAGCAGCAGCAGCAGCAGCAGCAGCAGCAGCAGCAGCAGCAGCAGCAGCAGCAGCAGCAGCAGCAGCAGCAGCAGCAGCAGCAGCAGCAGCAGCAGCAGCAGCAGCAGCAGCAGCAGCAGCAGCAGCAGCAGCAGCAGCCAGCAGCAGCAGCAGCAGCAGCAGCAGCAGCAGCAGCAGCAGCAGCAGCAGCAGCAGCAGCAGCAGCAGCAGCAGCAGCAGCAGCAGCAGCAGCAGCAGCAGCAGCAGCAGCAGCAGCAGCAGCAGCAGCAGCAGCAGCAGCAGCAGCAGCAGCAGCAGCAGCAGCAGCAGCAGCAGCAGCAGCAGCAGCAGCAGCAGCAGCAGCAGCAGCAGCAGCAGCAGCAGCAGCAGCAGCAGCAGCAGCAGCAGCAGCAGCAGCAGCAGCAGCAGCAGCAGCAGCAGCAGCAGCAGCAGCAGCAGCAGCAGCAGCAGCCAGCAGCAGCAGCAGCCAGCAGCGAGCAGCAGCAGCACAGCAGCAGCAGCAGCAGCAGCAGCAGCAGCAGCAGCAGCAGCAGCAGCAGCAGCAGCAGCAGCAGCAGCAGCCAGCAGCAGCAGCAGCAGCAGCAGCAGCAGCAGCAGCAGCAGCAGCAGCAGCAGCAGCAGCAGCAGCAGCAGCAGCAGCAGCAGCAGCAGCAGCAGCAGCAGCAGCAGCAGCAGCAGCAGCAGCAGCAGCAGCAGCAGCAGCAGGCAGCAGCAGCAGCAGCAGCAGCAGCAGCAGCAGCAGCAGCAGCAGCAGCAGCAGCAGCAGCAGCAGCAGCAGCAGCAGCAGCAGCAGCAGCAGCAGCAGCAGCAGCAGCAGCAGCAGCAGCAGCAGCAGCAGCAGCAGCAGCAGCAGCAGCAGCAGCAGAGCAGCAGCAGCAGCAGCAGCAGCAGCAGCAGCAGCAGCAGCAGCAGCAGCAGCAGCAGCAGCAGCAGCAGCAGCAGCAGCAGCAGCAGCAGCAGCAGCAGCAGCAGCAGCAGCAGCAGCAGCAGCAGCAGCAGCAGCAGCGCAGCAGCAGCAGCAGCAGCAGCAGCAGCAGCAGCAGCAGCAGCAGCAGCAGCAGCAGCAGCAGCAGCAGCAGCAGCAGCAGCGCAGCAGCAGCAGCAGCAGCAGCAGCAGCAGCAGCAGCAGCAGCAGCAGCAGCAGCAGCAGCAGCAGCAGCAGCAGCAGCAGCAGCAGCAGCAGCAGCAGCAGCAGCAGCAGCAGCACAGCAGCAGCAGCAGCAGCAGCAGCAGCAGCAGCAGCAGCAGCAGCAGCAGCAGCAGCAGCAGCAGCAGCAGCAGCAGCAGCAGCAGCAGCAGCAGCAGCAGCAGCAGCAGCAGCAGCAGCAGCAGCAGCAGCAGCAGCAGCAGCAGCAGCAGCAGCAGCAGCAGCAGCAGCAGCAGCAGCAGCAGCAGCAGCAGCAGCAGCAGCAGCAGCAGCAGCAGCAGCAGCAGCAGCAGCAGCAGCAGCAGCAGCAGAGCAGCAGCAGCAGCAGCAGCAGCAGCAGCAGCAGCAGCAGCAGCAGCAGCAGCAGCAGCAGCAGCAGCAGCAGCAGCAGCAGCAGCAGCAGCAGCAGCAGCAGCAGCAGCAGCAGCAGCAGCAGCAGCAGCAGCAGCAGCAGCAGCAGCAGCAGCAGCAGCAGCAGCAGCAGCAGCAGCAGCAGCAGCAGCAGCAGCAGCAGCAGCAGCAGCAGCAGCAGCAGCAGCAGCAGCAGCAGCAGCAGCAGCAGCAGCAGCAGCAGCAGCAGCAGCAGCAGCAGCAGCAGCAGCAGCAGCAGCAGCAGCAGCAGCAGCAGCAGCAGCAGCAGCAGCAGCAGCAGCAGCAGCAGCAGCAGCAGCAGCAGCAGCAGCAGCAGCAGCAGCAGCAGCAGCAGCAGCAGCAGCAGCAGCAGCAGCAGCAGCAGCAGCAGCAGCAGCAGCAGCAGCAGCAGCAGCAGCAGCAGCAGCAGCAGCAGCAGCAGCAGCAGCAGCAGCAGCAGCAGCAGCAGCAGCAGCAGCAGCAGCAGCAGCAGCAGCAGCAGCAGCAGCAGCAGCAGCAGCAGCAGCAGCAGCAGCAGCAGCAGCAGCAGCAGCAGCAGCAGCAGCAGCAGCAGCAGCAGCAGCAGCAGCAGCAGCAGCAGCAGCAGCAGCAGCAGCAGCAGCAGCAGCAGCAGCAGCAGCAGCAGCAGCAGCAGCAGCAGCAGCAGCAGCAGCAGCAGCAGCAGCAGCAGCAGCAGCAGCAGCAGCAGCAGCAGCAGCAGCAGCAGCAGCAGCAGCAGCAGCAGCAGCAGCAGCAGCAGCAGCAGCAGCAGCAGCAGCAGCAGCAGCAGCAGCAGCAGCAGCAGCAGCAGCAGCAGCAGCAGCAGCAGCAGCAGCAGCAGCAGCAGCAGCAGCAGCAGCAGCAGCAGCAGCAGCAGCAGCAGCAGCAGCAGCAGCAGCAGCAGCAGCAGCAGCAGCAGCAGCAGCAGCAGCAGCAGCAGCAGCAGCAGCAGCAGCAGCAGCAGCAGCAGCAGCAGCAGCAGCAGCAGCAGCAGCAGCAGCAGCAGCAGCAGCAGCAGCAGCAGCAGCAGCAGCAGCAGCAGCAGCAGCAGCAGCAGCAGCAGCAGCAGCAGCAGCAGCAGCAGCAGCAGCAGCAGCAGCAGCAGCAGCAGCAGCAGCAGCAGCAGCAGCAGCAGCAGCAGCAGCAGCAGCAGCAGCAGCAGCAGCAGCAGCAGCAGCAGCAGCAGCAGCAGCAGCAGCAGCAGCAGCAGCAGCAGCAGCAGCAGCAGCAGCAGCAGCAGCAGCAGCAGCAGCAGCAGCAGCCAGCAGCAGCAGCAGCAGCAGCAGCAGCAGCAGCAGCAGCAGCAGCAGCAGCAGCAGCAGCAGCAGCAGCAGCAGCAGCAGCAGCAGCAGCAGCAGCAGCAGCAGCAGCAGCAGCAGCAGCAGCAGCAGCAGCAGCAGCAGCAGCAGCAGCAGCAGCAGCAGCAGCAGCAGCAGCAGCAGCAGCAGCAGCAGCAGCAGCAGCAGCAGCAGCAGCAGCAGCAGCAGCAGCAGCAGCAGCAGCAGCAGCAGCAGCAGCAGCAGCAGCAGCAGCAGCAGCAGCAGCAGCAGCAGCAGCAGCAGCAGCAGCAGCAGCAGCAGCAGCAGCAGCAGCAGCAGCAGCAGCAGCAGCAGCAGCAGCAGCAGCAGCAGCAGCAGCAGCAGCAGCAGCAGCAGCAGCAGCAGCAGCAGCAGCAGCAGCAGCAGCAGCAGCAGCAGCAGCAGCAGCAGCAGCAGCAGCAGCAGCAGCAGCAGCAGCAGCAGCAGCAGCAGCAGCAGCAGCAGCAGCAGCAGCAGCAGCAGCAGCAGCAGCAGCAGCAGCAGCAGCAGCAGCAGCAGCAGCAGCAGCAGCAGCAGCAGCAGCAGCAGCAGCAGCAGCAGCAGCAGCAGCAGCAGCAGCAGCAGCAGCAGCAGCAGCAGCAGCAGCAGCAGCAGCAGCAGCAGCAGCAGCAGCAGCAGCAGCAGCAGCAGCAGCAGCAGCAGCAGCAGCAGCAGCAGCAGCAGCAGCAGCAGCAGCAGCAGCAGCAGCAGCAGCAGCAGCAGCAGCAGCAGCAGCAGCAGCAGCAGCAGCAGCAGCAGCAGCAGCAGCAGCAGCAGCAGCAGCAGCAGCAGCAGCAGCAGCAGCAGCAGCAGCAGCAGCAGCAGCAGCAGCAGCAGCAGCAGCAGCAGCAGCAGCAGCAGCAGCAGCAGCAGCAGCAGCAGCAGCAGCAGCAGCAGCAGCAGCAGCAGCAGCAGCAGCAGCAGCAGCAGCAGCAGCAGCAGCAGCAGCAGCAGCAGCAGCAGCAGCAGCAGCAGCAGCAGCAGCAGCAGCAGCAGCAGCAGCAGCAGCAGCAGCAGCAGCAGCAGCAGCAGCAGCAGCAGCAGCAGCAGCAGCAGCAGCAGCAGCAGCAGCAGCAGCAGCAGCAGCAGCAGCAGCAGCAGCAGCAGCAGCAGCAGCAGCAGCAGCAGCAGCAGCAGCAGCAGCAGCAGCAGCAGCAGCAGCAGCAGCAGCAGCAGCAGCAGCAGCAGCAGCAGCAGCAGCAGCAGCAGCAGCAGCAGCAGCAGCAGCAGCAGCAGCAGCAGCAGCAGCAGCAGCAGCAGCAGCAGCAGCAGCAGCAGCAGCAGCAGCAGCAGCAGCAGCAGCAGCAGCAGCAGCAGCAGCAGCAGCAGCAGCAGCAGCAGCAGCAGCAGCAGCAGCAGCAGCAGCAGCAGCAGCAGCAGCAGCAGCAGCAGCAGCAGCAGCAGCAGCAGCAGCAGCAGCAGCAGCAGCAGCAGCAGCAGCAGCAGCAGCAGCAGCAGCAGCAGCAGCAGCAGCAGCAGCAGCAGCAGCAGCAGCAGCAGCAGCAGCAGCAGCAGCAGCAGCAGCAGCAGCAGCAGCAGCAGCAGCAGCAGCAGCAGCAGCAGCAGCAGCAGCAGCAGCAGCAGCAGCAGCAGCAGCAGCAGCAGCAGCAGCAGCAGCAGCAGCAGCAGCAGCAGCAGCAGCAGCAGCAGCAGCAGCAGCAGCAGCAGCAGCAGCAGCAGCAGCAGCAGCAGCAGCAGCAGCAGCAGCAGCAGCAGCAGCAGCAGCAGCAGCAGCAGCAGCAGCAGCAGCAGCAGCAGCAGCAGCAGCAGCAGCAGCAGCAGCAGCAGCAGCAGCAGCAGCAGCAGCAGCAGCAGCAGCAGCAGCAGCAGCAGCAGCAGCAGCAGCAGCAGCAGCAGCAGCAGCAGCAGCAGCAGCAGCAGCAGCAGCAGCAGCAGCAGCAGCAGCAGCAGCAGCAGCAGCAGCAGCAGCAGCAGCAGCAGCAGCAGCAGCAGCAGCAGCAGCAGCAGCAGCAGCAGCAGCAGCAGCAGCAGCAGCAGCAGCAGCAGCAGCAGCAGCAGCAGCAGCAGCAGCAGCAGCAGCAGCAGCAGCAGCAGCAGCAGCAGCAGCAGCAGCAGCAGCAGCAGCAGCAGCAGCAGCAGCAGCAGCAGCAGCAGCAGCAGCAGCAGCAGCAGCAGCAGCAGCAGCAGCAGCAGCAGCAGCAGCAGCAGCAGCAGCAGCAGCAGCAGCAGCAGCAGCAGCAGCAGCAGCAGCAGCAGCAGCAGCAGCAGCAGCAGCAGCAGCAGCAGCAGCAGCAGCAGCAGCAGCAGCAGCAGCAGCAGCAGCAGCAGCAGCAGCAGCAGCAGCAGCAGCAGCAGCAGCAGCAGCAGCAGCAGCAGCAGCAGCAGCAGCAGCAGCAGCAGCAGCAGCAGCAGCAGCAGCAGCAGCAGCAGCAGCAGCAGCAGCAGCAGCAGCAGCAGCAGCAGCAGCAGCAGCAGCAGCAGCAGCAGCAGCAGCAGCAGCAGCAGCAGCAGCAGCAGCAGCAGCAGCAGCAGCAGCAGCAGCAGCAGCAGCAGCAGCAGCAGCAGCAGCAGCAGCAGCAGCAGCAGCAGCAGCAGCAGCAGCAGCAGCAGCAGCAGCAGCAGCAGCAGCAGCAGCAGCAGCAGCAGCAGCAGCAGCAGCAGCAGCAGCAGCAGCAGCAGCAGCAGCAGCAGCAGCAGCAGCAGCAGCAGCAGCAGCAGCAGCAGCAGCAGCAGCAGCAGCAGCAGCAGCAGCAGCAGCAGCAGCAGCAGCAGCAGCAGCAGCAGCAGCAGCAGCAGCAGCAGCAGCAGCAGCAGCAGCAGCAGCAGCAGCAGCAGCAGCAGCAGCAGCAGCAGCAGCAGCAGCAGCAGCAGCAGCAGCAGCAGCAGCAGCAGCAGCAGCAGCAGCAGCAGCAGCAGCAGCAGCAGCAGCAGCAGCAGCAGCAGCAGCAGCAGCAGCAGCAGCAGCAGCAGCAGCAGCAGCAGCAGCAGCAGCAGCAGCAGCAGCAGCAGCAGCAGCAGCAGCAGCAGCAGCAGCAGCAGCAGCAGCAGCAGCAGCAGCAGCAGCAGCAGCAGCAGCAGCAGCAGCAGCAGCAGCAGCAGCAGCAGCAGCAGCAGCAGCAGCAGCAGCAGCAGCAGCAGCAGCAGCAGCAGCAGCAGCAGCAGCAGCAGCAGCAGCAGCAGCAGCAGCAGCAGCAGCAGCAGCAGCAGCAGCAGCAGCAGCAGCAGCAGCAGCAGCAGCAGCAGCAGCAGCAGCAGCAGCAGCAGCAGCAGCAGCAGCAGCAGCAGCAGCAGCAGCAGCAGCAGCAGCAGCAGCAGCAGCAGCAGCAGCAGCAGCAGCAGCAGCAGCAGCAGCAGCAGCAGCAGCAGCAGCAGCAGCAGCAGCAGCAGCAGCAGCAGCAGCAGCAGCAGCAGCAGCAGCAGCAGCAGCAGCAGCAGCAGCAGCAGCAGCAGCAGCAGCAGCAGCAGCAGCAGCAGCAGCAGCAGCAGCAGCAGCAGCAGCAGCAGCAGCAGCAGCAGCAGCAGCAGCAGCAGCAGCAGCAGCAGCAGCAGCAGCAGCAGCAGCAGCAGCAGCAGCAGCAGCAGCAGCAGCAGCAGCAGCAGCAGCAGCAGCAGCAGCAGCAGCAGCAGCAGCAGCAGCAGCAGCAGCAGCAGCAGCAGCAGCAGCAGCAGCAGCAGCAGCAGCAGCAGCAGCAGCAGCAGCAGCAGCAGCAGCAGCAGCAGCAGCAGCAGCAGCAGCAGCAGCAGCAGCAGCAGCAGCAGCAGCAGCAGCAGCAGCAGCAGCAGCAGCAGCAGCAGCAGCAGCAGCAGCAGCAGCAGCAGCAGCAGCAGCAGCAGCAGCAGCAGCAGCAGCAGCAGCAGCAGCAGCAGCAGCAGCAGCAGCAGCAGCAGCAGCAGCAGCAGCAGCAGCAGCAGCAGCAGCAGCAGCAGCAGCAGCAGCAGCAGCAGCAGCAGCAGCAGCAGCAGCAGCAGCAGCAGCAGCAGCAGCAGCAGCAGCAGCAGCAGCAGCAGCAGCAGCAGCAGCAGCAGCAGCAGCAGCAGCAGCAGCAGCAGCAGCAGCAGCAGCAGCAGCAGCAGCAGCAGCAGCAGCAGCAGCAGCAGCAGCAGCAGCAGCAGCAGCAGCAGCAGCAGCAGCAGCAGCAGCAGCAGCAGCAGCAGCAGCAGCAGCAGCAGCAGCAGCAGCAGCAGCAGCAGCAGCAGCAGCAGCAGCAGCAGCAGCAGCAGCAGCAGCAGCAGCAGCAGCAGCAGCAGCAGCAGCAGCAGCAGCAGCAGCAGCAGCAGCAGCAGCAGCAGCAGCAGCAGCAGCAGCAGCAGCAGCAGCAGCAGCAGCAGCAGCAGCAGCAGCAGCAGCAGCAGCAGCAGCAGCAGCAGCAGCAGCAGCAGCAGCAGCAGCAGCAGCAGCAGCAGCAGCAGCAGCAGCAGCAGCAGCAGCAGCAGCAGCAGCAGCAGCAGCAGCAGCAGCAGCAGCAGCAGCAGCAGCAGCAGCAGCAGCAGCAGCAGCAGCAGCAGCAGCAGCAGCAGCAGCAGCAGCAGCAGCAGCAGCAGCAGCAGCAGCAGCAGCAGCAGCAGCAGCAGCAGCAGCAGCAGCAGCAGCAGCAGCAGCAGCAGCAGCAGCAGCAGCAGCAGCAGCAGCAGCAGCAGCAGCAGCAGCAGCAGCAGCAGCAGCAGCAGCAGCAGCAGCAGCAGCAGCAGCAGCAGCAGCAGCAGCAGCAGCAGCAGCAGCAGCAGCAGCAGCAGCAGCAGCAGCAGCAGCAGCAGCAGCAGCAGCAGCAGCAGCAGCAGCAGCAGCAGCAGCAGCAGCAGCAGCAGCAGCAGCAGCAGCAGCAGCAGCAGCAGCAGCAGCAGCAGCAGCAGCAGCAGCAGCAGCAGCAGCAGCAGCAGCAGCAGCAGCAGCAGCAGCAGCAGCAGCAGCAGCAGCAGCAGCAGCAGCAGCAGCAGCAGCAGCAGCAGCAGCAGCAGCAGCAGCAGCAGCAGCAGCAGCAGCAGCAGCAGCAGCAGCAGCAGCAGCAGCAGCAGCAGCAGCAGCAGCAGCAGCAGCAGCAGCAGCAGCAGCAGCAGCAGCAGCAGCAGCAGCAGCAGCAGCAGCAGCAGCAGCAGCAGCAGCAGCAGCAGCAGCAGCAGCAGCAGCAGCAGCAGCAGCAGCAGCAGCAGCAGCAGCAGCAGCAGCAGCAGCAGCAGCAGCAGCAGCAGCAGCAGCAGCAGCAGCAGCAGCAGCAGCAGCAGCAGCAGCAGCAGCAGCAGCAGCAGCAGCAGCAGCAGCAGCAGCAGCAGCAGCAGCAGCAGCAGCAGCAGCAGCAGCAGCAGCAGCAGCAGCAGCAGCAGCAGCAGCAGCAGCAGCAGCAGCAGCAGCAGCAGCAGCAGCAGCAGCAGCAGCAGCAGCAGCAGCAGCAGCAGCAGCAGCAGCAGCAGCAGCAGCAGCAGCAGCAGCAGCAGCAGCAGCAGCAGCAGCAGCAGCAGCAGCAGCAGCAGCAGCAGCAGCAGCAGCAGCAGCAGCAGCAGCAGCAGCAGCAGCAGCAGCAGCAGCAGCAGCAGCAGCAGCAGCAGCAGCAGCAGCAGCAGCAGCAGCAGCAGCAGCAGCAGCAGCAGCAGCAGCAGCAGCAGCAGCAGCAGCAGCAGCAGCAGCAGCAGCAGCAGCAGCAGCAGCAGCAGCAGCAGCAGCAGCAGCAGCAGCAGCAGCAGCAGCAGCAGCAGCAGCAGCAGCAGCAGCAGCAGCAGCAGCAGCAGCAGCAGCAGCAGCAGCAGCAGCAGCAGCAGCAGCAGCAGCAGCAGCAGCAGCAGCAGCAGCAGCAGCAGCAGCAGCAGCAGCAGCAGCAGCAGCAGCAGCAGCAGCAGCAGCAGCAGCAGCAGCAGCAGCAGCAGCAGCAGCAGCAGCAGCAGCAGCAGCAGCAGCAGCAGCAGCAGCAGCAGCAGCAGCAGCAGCAGCATCGTGTGTGTGTGTGTGTGTGTGTGTGTGTGTGTGTGTGTGTGTGTGTGTGTGTGTGTGTGTGTGTGTGTGTGTGTGTGTGTGTGTGTGTGTGTGTGTGTGTGTGTGTGTGTGTGTGTGTGTGTGTGTGTGTGTGTGTGTGTGTGTGTGTGTGTGTGTGTGTGTGTGTGTGTGTGTGTGTGTGTGTGTGTGTGTGTGTGTGTGTGTGTGTGTGTGTGTGTGTGTGTGTGTGTGTGTGTGTGTGTGTGTGTGTGTGTGTGTGTGTGTGTGTGTGTGTGTGTGTGTGTGTGTGTGTGTGTGTGTGTGTGTGTGTGTGTGTGTGTGTGTGTGTGTGTGTGTGTGTGTGTGTGTGTGTGTGTGTGTGTGTGTGTGTGTGTGTGTGTGTGTGTGTGTGTGTGTGTGTGTGTGTGTGTGTGTGTGTGTGTGTGTGTGTGTGTGTGTGTGTGTGTGTGTGTGTGTGTGTGTGTGTGTGTGTGTGTGTGTGTGTGTGTGTGTGTGTGTGTGTGTGTGTGTGTGTGTGTGTGTGTGTGTGTGTGTGTGTGTGTGTGTGTGTGTGTGTGTGTGTGTGTGTGTGTGTGTGTGTGTGTGTGTGTGTGTGTGTGTGTGTGTGTGTGTGTGTGTGTGTGTGTGTGTGTGTGTGTGTGTGTGTGTGTGTGTGTGTGTGTGTGTGTGTGTGTGTGTGTGTGTGTGTGTGTGTGTGTGTGTGTGTGTGTGTGTGTGTGTGTGTGTGTGTGTGTGTGTGTGTGTGTGTGTGTGTGTGTGTGTGTGTGTGTGTGTGTGTGTGTGTGTGTGTGTGTGTGTGTGTGTGTGTGTGTGTGTGTGTGTGTGTGTGTGTGTGTGTGTGTGTGTGTGTGTGTGTGTGTGTGTGTGTGTGTGTGTGTGTGTGTGTGTGTGTGTGTGTGTGTGTGTGTGTGTGTGTGTGTGTGTGTGTGTGTGTGTGTGTGTGTGTGTGTGTGTGTGTGTGTGTGTGTGTGTGTGTGTGTGTGTGTGTGTGTGTGTGTGTGTGTGTGTGTGTGTGTGTGTGTGTGTGTGTGTGTGTGTGTGTGTGTGTGTGTGTGTGTGTGTGTGTGTGTGTGTGTGTGTGTGTGTGTGTGTGTGTGTGTGTGTGTGTGTGTGTGTGTGTGTGTGTGTGTGTGTGTGTGTGTGTGTGTGTGTGTGTGTGTGTGTGTGTGTGTGTGTGTGTGTGTGTGTGTGTGTGTGTGTGTGTGTGTGTGTGTGTGTGTGTGTGTGTGTGTGTGTGTGTGTGTGTGTGTGTGTGTGTGTGTGTGTGTGTGTGTGTGTGTGTGTGTGTGTGTGTGTGTGTGTGTGTGTGTGTGTGTGTGTGTGTGTGTGTGTGTGTGTGTGTGTGTGTGTGTGTGTGTGTGTGTGTGTGTGTGTGTGTGTGTGTGTGTGTGTGTGTGTGTGTGTGTGTGTGTGTGTGTGTGTGTGTGTGTGTGTGTGTGTGTGTGTGTGTGTGTGTGTGTGTGTGTGTGTGTGTGTGTGTGTGTGTGTGTGTGTGTGTGTGTGTGTGTGTGTGTGTGTGTGTGTGTGTGTGTGTGTGTGTGTGTGTGTGTGTGTGTGTGTGTGTGTGTGTGTGTGTGTGTGTGTGTGTGTGTGTGTGTGTGTGTGTGTGTGTGTGTGTGTGTGTGTGTGTGTGTGTGTGTGTGTGTGTGTGTGTGTGTGTGTGTGTGTGTGTGTGTGTGTGTGTGTGTGTGTGTGTGTGTGTGTGTGTGTGTGTGTGTGTGTGTGTGTGTGTGTGTGTGTGTGTGTGTGTGTGTGTGTGTGTGTGTGTGTGTGTGTGTGTGTGTGTGTGTGTGTGTGTGTGTGTGTGTGTGTGTGTGTGTGTGTGTGTGTGTGTGTGTGTGTGTGTGTGTGTGTGTGTGTGTGTGTGTGTGTGTGTGTGTGTGTGTGTGTGTGTGTGTGTGTGTGTGTGTGTGTGTGTGTGTGTGTGTGTGTGTGTGTGTGTGTGTGTGTGTGTGTGTGTGTGTGTGTGTGTGTGTGTGTGTGTGTGTGTGTGTGTGTGTGTGTGTGTGTGTGTGTGTGTGTGTGTGTGTGTGTGTGTGTGTGTGTGTGTGTGTGTGTGTGTGTGTGTGTGTGTGTGTGTGTGTGTGTGTGTGTGTGTGTGTGTGTGTGTGTGTGTGTGTGTGTGTGTGTGTGTGTGTGTGTGTGTGTGTGTGTGTGTGTGTGTGTGTGTGTGTGTGTGTGTGTGTGTGTGTGTGTGTGTGTGTGTGTGTGTGTGTGTGTGTGTGTGTGTGTGTGTGTGTGTGTGTGTGTGTGTGTGTGTGTGTGTGTGTGTGTGTGTGTGTGTGTGTGTGTGTGTGTGTGTGTGTGTGTGTGTGTGTGTGTGTGTGTGTGTGTGTGTGTGTGTGTGTGTGTGTGTGTGTGTGTGTGTGTGTGTGTGTGTGTGTGTGTGTGTGTGTGTGTGTGTGTGTGTGTGTGTGTGTGTGTGTGTGTGTGTGTGTGTGTGTGTGTGTGTGTGTGTGTGTGTGTGGGTGTGGGTGTGGGTGTGGGTGTGGGTGTGGGTGTGGGTGTGGGTGTGGGTGTGGGTGTGGGTGTGGGTGTGGGTGTGGGGTGTGGGTGTGGGTGTGGGTGTGGGTGTGGGTGTGGGTGTGGGTGTGGGTGTGGGTGTGGGTGTGGGTGTGGGTGTGGGTGTGGGTGTGGGTGTGGGTGTGGGTGTGGGTGTGGGTGTGGGTGTGGGTGTGGGTGTGGGTGTGGGTGTGGGTGTGGGTGTGGGTGTGGGTGTGGGTGTGGGTGTGGGTGTGGGTGTGGGTGTGGGTGTGGGTGTGGGTGTGGGTGTGGGTGTGGGTGTGGGTGTGGGTGTGGGTGTGGGTGTGGGTGTGGGTGTGGGTGTGGGTGTGGGTGTGGGTGTGGGTGTGGGTGTGGGTGTGGGTGTGGGTGTGGGTGTGGGTGTGGGTGTGTGTGTGTGTGTGTGTGTGTGTGTGTGTGTGTGTGTGTGTGTGTGTGTGTGTGTGTGTGTGTGTGTGTGTGTGTGTGTGTGTGTGTGTGTGTGTGTGTGTGTGTGTGTGTGTGTGTGTGTGTGTGTGTGTGTGTGTGTGTGTGTGTGTGTGTGTGTGTGTGTGTGTGTGTGTGTGTGTGTGTGTGTGTGTGTGTGTGTGTGTGTGTGTGTGTGTGTGTGTGTGTGTGTGTGTGTGTGTGTGTGTGTGTGTGTGTGTGTGTGTGTGTGTGTGTGTGTGTGTGTGTGTGTGTGTGTGTGTGTGTGTGTGTGTGTGTGTGTGTGTGTGTGTGTGTGTGTGTGTGTGTGTGTGTGTGTGTGTGTGTGTGTGTGTGTGTGTGTGTGTGTGTGTGTGTGTGTGTGTGTGTGTGTGTGTGTGTGTGTGTGTGTGTGTGTGTGTGTGTGTGTGTGTGTGTGTGTGTGTGTGTGTGTGTGTGTGTGTGTGTGTGTGTGTGTGTGTGTGTGTGTGTGTGTGTGTGTGTGTATCTGCCGAGGCGGCATCAAAGCCGGCCCCGTAACCTACTCGGTGGCGGCGGCAGACCGGGCAGGACCGCCGACACCAGACCGCCGGTCTATTATGACCGCAGGTAAGCAGAACGGGCGCCACGCGCGCTCACACACACGGCTATTCTGCCAGAGCTCACTAAACAATTATGGTAGGCCAGCCAAGCAAAAACAGAACTGTTTGCTAGCTGAGGTGGCATGTCAGGAGGCGCAGCCGTGAGGCGGCGTGTCTGCTGTGTCCGCCGCCACCTCCAACACGGGCTGGCACAACACTGCACGCGTGCCGGAGTAGCCTGACAGGGAGGCAGGCCGCCGGCCACGGGCAGGAGGGCGCGCTCCAGGGTCAGCCGCCACAGCTACCTGGCACTGCCCCTCCCTCCTGTGCCTACCCCGTGTGCCGCCCCCGTCGGCCGGCCGTGCCCCGGCTGTGACGTCAGTGTCGCTGGACCCGCCCCGTGGGAACAGCTCAGCCTTGTGCTGCCGACCGGTGGCGGTGGCAACACTCCAGCGCGGCCGCTGGCAGCCGGGCGGGCTGGGACAGCTGTCCCCGGGCCCGGTCCGGTCCGACGGACGCGCCGCCAGCCACGCAGCCTCCGTCACCGCGCGTCAGTTCAGCTATCCTGCCAGTGTGCAGTGTACCCGAGCTGCCCCCACACACCGACAGTCGACAATGTCCGTCACTGCCCGTCACTGTCCGTCACTGCCCGTCACTGTCCGTCACTGTCCGTCACTGTCCGTCACTGTCCGTCACTGTCCGTCACTGTCCGTCACTCGTCCTCCTCGCTGTCTGACTGCAGCGCCCCGAGTCGTCCCCATCTGCCCACAGCCAGCTGGTGCCGACTTGCAGCAGGCAGCGGCGCCCGCCCCGGTCGCTGCCCAGCTCCGCTGCCCAGATCACCGCTGGCTGCAGCCTCACTGTGACCACCCTAGCCGGGCAGCGGCCCTCACCACTCAACACTACCAAGTCACAAGCGGTGATGGTTCGCCACCAAACAAAACACACAACCCACCAGCTATCCCCAGTAAATCACAGTGTCAGCGGTGTGGTGTATCGTTCACAGCGCCCCGCGCGCCGTCATAGGGCTGTCTGCAGCCATCAACGACAAATTACACAACACACGGCGCCCACAGAGGTGCAGATAGGGCCTTATGCGCCGGCCGTTTGGAGCCGGAGACGGCACTGACGCGGCCGTTCGTCTCTGGCGGCTGTGGAGCCGACCGGTGTGACCCCAATGGACGACCGCTCCCGGCAACCACCGTCCAGACACAGCAGTACGAGGCAACCACTTCTCTCAAAATGTCCCGCCAACAGGCGCAGAAGTTTATCTCACGGTGTGCCGGGGAGGGGGGGGGGGGTTAAACAGGTCAGGCTGCCGTGAAGTCACACTCCACCAGCAGGTGAGGCCAGGATGTCCTGACACCGGCACACGGACCAGGCTGCCGTGGGGTCACACTCCACCAGCAGGTGAGGCCAGGATGTCCTGACACCGGCACAGGTCACGCTGCCGTGAAGTCACACTCCACCAGCAGGTGAGGCCAGGATGTCCTGACACCGGCACAGGTCAGGCTGCCGTGAGGTCACACTCCTAATGACATAATATGACATGTCATCCTACCGACCAAATTAAACGGGCAAATATAAATAAGACGGTTCTCTGGACATAGTGTGTGATATTGTGATGATGTCCGAGCCTGCCAGTCTAGCTGCCTGGCCGGGCCTGACGTACAAAGGTTCCGCTGCCGCTGCTGTCGGACAAACTGTCGCCCCAGTCGGTCACGGATGCCTGCGCGTCGGTGGAAGGAGCCGTTATGCCGGCTATTTGAGCCGGACCAACGGCGTGGGAGAGAGGGGGCGCCCTGAGCACCACTCTGAACTGACGGCTGTGTTGGAGACGTCAGAACCGGCGACAGGCAGACACACGGCGAGCGTCGGCCGCAGAGCGCAGGCCACAGGCGCGGCGCACACCCGGCCCGCCACAGGCGGGGGTGGCCAGGACTGAGAACCACCCGGCCGGAGACAGCCAAAATCAGTGTGTTGAGCAGTCCACAGCTGACGTGCGGCCCCAGCACTGGCAGCCAGGGACGCCGTCTCCGCGCAGCGACCATCAGCGACACAGTGTGCGGCCGGCATGCAGCGAATCAGACACCAAGGTAGTGTCTCCTCACTCGAATCCGACACCAAGGTAGTGTGTCTCCTCACTCGAATCAGACACCAAGGTAGTGTGTCTACTCACTCGAATCAGACACCAAGGTAGTGTGTCTCCTCACTCGAATCAGACACCAAGGTAGTGTGTCTACTCACTCGAATCAGACACCAAGGTAGTGTGTCTCCTCACTCGAATCAGACACCAAGGTAGTGTGTCTACTCACTCGAATCAGACACCAAGGTAGTGTGTCTCCTCACTCGAATCAGACACCAAGGTAGTGTGTCTACTCACTCGAATCAGACACCAAGGTAGTGTCTCCTCACTACTACTCAGTGCTGGAAGGAGCGCGGAGCAGGGCAGCACTACCCTGCCCCGTAAGACCCGCGACAGGTCAGAGCGCGACAGGTCAGAGCGCGGAGCAGGGCAGCACTACCCTGCCCCGTAAGGCCCGCGACAGGTCAGAGCGCTGCACGACTCACGGCCGACGTCATGCGCACAACACGGAAACACTGAGAAGACGGGCACACCCACACTGCCCAGCTGAGCGGTACCTTCTGCCCAGCTGAGCGATACCTTCTGCCCAGCTGAGCAGCTGAGCGGTACCTTCTGCCCAGCTGAGCGGTACCTTCTGCCCAGCTGAGCGATACCTTCTGCCCAGCTGAGCGGTACCTTCTGCCCAGCTGAGCGGTACCTTCTGCCCAGCTTAGCGGTACCTTCTGCCCAGCTGAGCGGTACCTTCTGCCCAGCTGAGCGGTACCTTCTGCCCAGCTGAGCGGTATCTTCTGTCCAGCTGAGCAGTTGAGCGGTACCTTCTGCCCAGCTGAGCAGCTGAGCGGTACCTTCTGCCCAGCTGAGCGGTACCTTCTGCCCAGCTGAGCGATACCGTCTGCCCAGTTGAGCGGTACCTTCTGAGACGGGACGGGACACTGCGGTCACTGATAAGACGGGCACGTACAGCTGAGACGGGACGGGACACTGCGGTCACTGATAAGACGGGCACGTACAGCTGAGACGGGACGGGACACTGCGGTCACTGATAAGACGGGCACGTACAGCTGTGTCATGGCTAGACAGTGTATACAGTGTATACAGTGTATACCTGGTGACAGTGTATACAGTGTATACAGTGTATACCTGGTGACAGTGTATACAGTGTATACAGTGTATACCTGGTGACAGTGTATACAGTGTATACAGTGTATACCTGGTGACAGTGTATACAGTGTATACAGTGTATACAGTGTATACCTGGTAACAGTGTATACAGTGTATACAGTGTATACCTGGTAACAGTGTATACAGTGTATACCTGGTGACAGTGTATACAGTGCATACCTGGTGACAGTGTATACAGTGTATACCTGGTGACAGTGTATACAGAGTATACCTGGTGACAGTGTATACAGTGTATACCTGGTGACAGTGTATACAGTGTATACAGTGTATACCTGGTGACAGTGTATACCTGGTGACAGTCGTCTGTCGAGACATGCCTAGACAGCGACAGCCATCTCAATCACACCACACATCCTTAGACTGGCAAACACGAGCACCACAGCACAGCGGCCGACTGCACTGCACACAGCGGTGTAGTCAGCAGAGACTAAGTTAACTATCTAACCCCACATTAACACTTCAACTGAGCAGGCCGGTACACACAGTGCATACACATAGAGAACCACGAACAACACCGCGTGCCAGTCTGATGCTAAATTATCAGAATACGCGGATCGAGACTACGAAACATATATGTTTGCTACGTTCCAATCATGCTCATACAAACACACAGGCAAACAGACACCACTCATGCTCATACAAACACACAGGCAAACAGACACCACTCATGCTCATACAAACACACAGGCAAACAGACACCACTCATGCTCATACAAACACACAGGCAAACAGACACCACTCATGCTCACACAAACACACAGGCAAACAGACACCACTCATGCTCATACAAACACACAGGCAAACAGACACCACTCATGCTCATACAAACACACAGGCAAACAGACACCACTCATGCTCATACAAACACACAGGCAAACAGACACCACTCATGCTCATACAAACACACAGGCAAACAGACACCACTCATGCTCATACAAACACACAGGCAAACAGACACCACTCATGCTCACGCACATATACACAAACCATGCCCTCATCAACGAAACGAAACGAAACACCGAAAGAGCACAGGCAAGCAGCACACACACACACACACACACACACACACACACACACACACACACACACACACACACACACACACACACACACACACACACACACACACACACACACACACACACACACACACACACACACACACACACACACACACACACACACACACACACACACACACACACACACACACACACACACACACACACACACACACACACACACACACACACACACACACACACACACACACACACACACACACACACACACACACACACACACACACACACACACACACACACACACACACACACACACACACACACACACACACACACACACACACACACACACACACACACACACACACACACACACACACACACACACACACACACACACACACACACACACACACACACACACACACACACACACACACACACACACACACACACACACACACACACACACACACACACACACACACACACACACACACACACACACACACACACACACACACACACACACACACACACACACACACACACACACACACACACACACACACACACACACACACACACACACACACACACCACACACACACACACACACCCACACACACACACACACACACACACACACACACACACACACACACACACACACACACACACACACACACACACACACACACACACACACACACACACACACACACACACACACACACACACACACACACACACACACACACACACACACACACACACACACACACACACACACACACACACACACACACACACACACACACACACACACACACACACACACACACACACAACACACACACACACACACACACACACACACACACACACACACACACACACACACACACACACACACACACACACACACACACACACACACACACACACACACACACACACACACACACACACACACACACACACACACACACACACACACACACACACACACACACACACACACACACACACACACACACACACACACACACACACACACACACACACACACACACACACACACACACACACACACACACACACACACACACACACACACACACACACACACACACACACACACACACACACACACACACACACACACACACACACACACACACACACAACACACACACACACACACACACACACACACACACACACACACACACACACACACACACACACACACACACACACACACACACACACACACACACACACACACACACACACACACACACACACACACACACACACACACACACACACACACACACACACACACACACACACACACACACACACACACACACACACACACACACACACACACACACACACACACACACACACACACACACACACACACACACACACACACACACACACACACACACACACACACACACACACACACACACACACACACACACACACACACACACACACACACACACACACACACACACACACACACACACACACACACACACACACACACACACACACACACACACACACACACACACACACACACACACACACACACACACACACACACACACACACACACACACACACACACACACACACACACACACAACCACACACACACACACACACACACACACACACACACACACACACACACACACACACACACACACACACACACACACACACACACACACACACACACACACACACACACACACACACACACACACACACACACACACACACACACACACACACACACACACACACACACACACACACACACACACACACACACACACACACACACACACACACACACACACACACACACACACACACACACACACACACACACACACACACACACACACACACACACACACACACACACACACACACACACACACACACACACACACACACACACACACACACACACACACACACACACACACACACACACACACACACACACACACACACACACACACACACACACACACACACACACACACACACACACACACACACACACACACACACACACACACACACACACACACACACACACACACACACACACACACACACACACACACACACACACACACACACACACACACACACACACACACACACACACACACACACACACACACACACACACACACACACACACACACACACACACACACACACACACACACACACACACACACACACACACACACACACACACACACACACACACACACACACACACACACACACACACACACACACACACACACACACACACACACACACACACACACACACACACACACACACACACACACACACACACACACACACACACACACACACACACACACACACACACACACACACACACACACACACACACACACACACACACACACACACACACACACACACACACACACACACACACACACACACACACACACACACACACACACACACACACACACAGACACACACACACACACACACAGACACACACACACACACACACACACACACACACACACACAGACACACACACACACACACACACACACACACACACACACACACACACACACACACACACACACACACACACACACACACACACACACACACACACACACACACACACACACACACACACACACACACACACACACACACACACACACACACACACACACACACACACACACACACACACACACACACACACACACACACACACACACACACACACACACACACACACACACACACACAGACACACACACACACACACACACACACACACACACACACACACACACACACACACACACACACACACACACACACACACACACACACACACACACACACACACACACACACACACACACACACACACACACACACACACACACACACACACACACACACACACACACACACACACACACACACACACACACACACACACACACACACACACACACACACACACACACACACAGACACACACACACACACACACACACACACACACACAGACAGACAGACAGACACACACACAGACAGACACACACACACACACACACAGACAGACAGACACACACACACACACACACAGACACACACACACACACACACAGACACACACACATACACACACATACACACACAGACACACACACACACACACACACACACACACACACACACAGACACACAGACACACAGACACACAGACACACAGACACACAGACACACAGACACACAGACACACAGACACACAGACACACAGACACACAGACACACAGACACACAGACACACAGACACACAGACACACAGACACACAGACACACAGACACACAGACACACAGACACACAGACACACAGACACACAGACACACAGACACACAGACACACAGACACACAGACACACAGACACACAGACACACAGACACACAGACACACAGACACACAGACACACAGACACACAGACACACAGACACACAGACACACAGACACACAGACACACAGACACACAGACACACAGACACACAGACACACAGACACACAGACACACAGACACACAGACACACAGACACACAGACACACAGACACACAGACACACAGACACACAGACACACAGACACACAGACACACAGACACACAGACACACAGACACACAGACACACAGACACACAGACACACAGACACACAGACACACAGACACACAGACACACAGACACACAGACACACAGACACACAGACACACAGACACACAGACACACAGACACACAGACACACAGACACACAGACACACAGACACACAGACACACAGACACACAGACACACAGACACACAGACACACAGACACACAGACACACAGACACACAGACACACAGACACACAGACACACAGACACACAGACACACAGACACACAGACACACAGACACACAGACACACAGACACACAGACACACAGACACACAGACACACAGACACACAGACACACAGACACACAGACACACAGACACACAGACACACAGACACACAGACACACAGACACACAGACACACAGAC
Source organism: Chirona hameri (assembly GCA_036785665.1). NCBI lineage: Eukaryota > Metazoa > Arthropoda > Thecostraca > Balanomorpha > Balanidae > Chirona > Chirona hameri. The sequence continues at coordinate 92,799 of JAXIVJ010002104.1, forward strand.
ACACAGACACACAGACACACAGACACACAGACACACAGACACACAGACACACAGACACACAGACACACAGACACACAGACACACAGACACACAGACACACAGACACAACAGACACACAGACACACAGACACACAGACACACAGACACACAGACACACAGACACACAGACACACAGACACACAGACACACAGACACACAGACACACAGACACACAGACACACAGACACACAGACACACAGACACACAGACACACAGACACACAGACACACAGACACACAGACACACAGACACACAGACACACAGACACACAGACACACAGACACACAGACACACAGACACACAGACACACAGACACACAGACACACAGACACACAGACACACAGACACACAGACACACAGACACACAGACACACAGACACACAGACACACAGACACACAGACACACAGACACACAGACACACAGACACACAGACACACAGACACACAGACACACAGACACACAGACACACAGACACACAGACACACAGACACACAGACACACAGACACACAGACACACAGACACACAGACACACAGACACACAGACACACAGACACACAGACACACAGACACACAGACACACAGACACACAGACACACAGACACACAGACACACAGACACACAGACACACAGACACACAGACACACAGACACACAGACACACAGACACACAGACACACAGACACACAGACACACAGACACACAGACACACAGACACACAGACACACAGACACACAGACACACAGACACACAGACACACAGACACACAGACACACAGACACACAGACACACAGACACACAGACACACAGACACACAGACACACAGACACACAGACACACAGACACACAGACACACAGACACACAGACACACAGACACACAGACACACAGACACACAGACACACAGACACACAGACACACAGACACACAGACACACAGACACACAGACACACAGACACACAGACACACAGACACACAGACACACAGACACACAGACACACAGACACACAGACACACAAGACACACAGACACACAGACACACAGACACACAGACACACAGACACACAGACACACAGACACACAGACACACAGACACACAGACACACAGACACACAGACACACAGACACACAGACACACAGACACACAGACACACAGACACACAGACACACAGACACACAGACACACAGACACACAGACACACAGACACACAGACACACAGACACACAGACACACAGACACACAGACACACAGACACACAGACACACAGACACACAGACACACAGACACACAGACACACAGACACACAGACACACAGACACACAGACACACAGACACACAGACACACAGACACACAGACACACAGACACACAGACACACAGACACACAGACACACAGACACACAGACACACAGACACACAGACACACAGACACACAGACACACAGACACACAGACACACAGACACACAGACACACAGACACACAGACACACAGACACACAGACACACAGACACACAGACACACAGACACACAGACACACAGAGACACACAGACACACAGACACACAGACACACAGACACACAGACACACAGACACACAGACACACAGACACACAGACACACAGACACACAGACACACAGACACACAGACACACAGACACACAGACACACAGACACACAGACACACAGACACACAGACACACAGACACACAGACACACAGACACACAGACACACAGACACACAGACACACAGACACACAGACACACAGACACACAGACACACAGACACACAGACACACAGACACACAGACACACAGACACACAGACACACAGACACACAGACACACAGACACACAGACACACAGACACACAGACACACAGACACACAGACACACAGACACACAGACACACAGACACACAGACACACAGACACACAGACACACAGACACACAGACACACAGACACACAGACACACAGACACACAGACACACAGACACACAGACAACACACAGACACACAGACACACAGACACACAGACACACAGACACACAGACACACAGACACACAGACACACAGACACACAGACACACAGACACACAGACACACAGACACACAGACACACAGACACACAGACACACAGACACACAGACACACAGACACACAGACACA